>JAKWBO010000769.1:0-27457 GCA_034336685.1 Luscinia luscinia | reverse complement strand
GTAGCTAAGCTGGTTCTGGCATATCCTGCTTCATACCACTAGTCCCTGACAACCGGTATTCTGTGCAGAGCACCTCAGTGCAGTGTGGTTTCCTTAATCGCGGTTTGTAGCAAGAAGCGATTTCAGGCTGAGGGAGGTGAAGTGCCGTCTACCCCTCTCACAGAACACTCTGCTGGGAAGTTCTGCTACTGCCAAAACACGCCTGGCATGTGCACTTTTCTTCTAAAACCTCTCTACCATAGCAATATTCTCTGCTTCTTGAAAGCATACCATACACTCTTTCCACTATGCATAGCGAAGAGCACTGCAGTGCACCTAAAGCTAAAGCGAAAGTGTGCACAGCACACCACAGATCTCACTTTGCACTACACCTAGAAATGGCTTCTCTGCATCACTGATATCTAGCACAGAAATCTGCACGACGAATAACTATGTTGTAGCTAAGCTGGTTCTGGCATATCCTGCTTCATACCACTAGTCCCTGACAACCGGTATTCTGTGCAGAGCACCTCAGTGCAGTGTGGTTTCCTTAATCGCGGTTTGTAGCAAGAAGCGATTTCAGGCTGAGGGAGGTGAAGTGCCGTCTACCCCTCTCACAGAACACTCTGCTGGGAAGTTCTGCTACTGCCAAAACACGCCTGGCATGTGCACTTTTCTTCTAAAACCTCTCTACCATAGCAATATTCTCTGCTTCTTGAAAGCATACCATACACTCTTTCCACTATGCATAGCGAAGAGCACTGCAGTGCACCTAAAGCTAAAGCGAAAGTGTGCACAGCACACCACAGATCTCACTTTGCACTACACCTAGAAATGGCTTCTCTGCATCACTGATATCTAGCACAGAAATCTGCACGACGAATAACTATGTTGTAGCTAAGCTGGTTCTGGCATATCCTGCTTCATACCACTAGTCCCTGACAACCGGTATTCTGTGCAGAGCACCTCAGTGCAGTGTGGTTTCCTTAATCGCGGTTTGTAGCAAGAAGCGATTTCAGGCTGAGGGAGGTGAAGTGCCGTCTACCCCTCTCACAGAACACTCTGCTGGGAAGTTCTGCTACTGCCAAAACACGCCTGGCATGTGCACTTTTCTTCTAAAACCTCTCTACCATAGCAATATTCTCTGCTTCTTGAAAGCATACCATACACTCTTTCCACTATGCATAGCGAAGAGCACTGCAGTGCACCTAAAGCTAAAGCGAAAGTGTGCACAGCACACCACAGATCTCACTTTGCACTACACCTAGAAATGGCTTCTCTGCATCACTGATATCTAGCACAGAAATCTGCACGACGAATAACTATGTTGTAGCTAAGCTGGTTCTGGCATATCCTGCTTCATACCACTAGTCCCTGACAACCGGTATTCTGTGCAGAGCACCTCAGTGCAGTGTGGTTTCCTTAATCGCGGTTTGTAGCAAGAAGCGATTTCAGGCTGAGGGAGGTGAAGTGCCGTCTACCCCTCTCACAGAACACTCTGCTGGGAAGTTCTGCTACTGCCAAAACACGCCTGGCATGTGCACTTTTCTTCTAAAACCTCTCTACCATAGCAATATTCTCTGCTTCTTGAAAGCATACCATACACTCTTTCCACTATGCATAGCGAAGAGCACTGCAGTGCACCTAAAGCTAAAGCGAAAGTGTGCACAGCACACCACAGATCTCACTTTGCACTACACCTAGAAATGGCTTCTCTGCATCACTGATATCTAGCACAGAAATCTGCACGACGAATAACTATGTTGTAGCTAAGCTGGTTCTGGCATATCCTGCTTCATACCACTAGTCCCTGACAACCGGTATTCTGTGCAGAGCACCTCAGTGCAGTGTGGTTTCCTTAATCGCGGTTTGTAGCAAGAAGCGATTTCTGGCTGAGGGAGGTGAAGTGCCGTCTACCCCTCTCACAGAACACTCTGCTGGGAAGTTCTGCTACTGCCAAAACACGCCTGGCATGTGCACTTTTCTTCTAAAACCTCTCTACCATAGCAATATTCTCTGCTTCTTGAAAGCATACCATACACTCTTTCCACTATGCATAGCGAAGAGCACTGCAGTGCACCTAAAGCTAAAGCGAAAGTGTGCACAGCACACCACAGATCTCACTTTGCACTACACCTAGAAATGGCTTCTCTGCATCACTGATATCTAGCACAGAAATCTGCACGACGAATAACTATGTTGTAGCTAAGCTGGTTCTGGCATATCCTGCTTCATACCACTAGTCCCTGACAACCGGTATTCTGTGCAGAGCACCTCAGTGCAGTGTGGTTTCCTTAATGGCGGTTTGTAGCAAGAAGCGATTTCTGTCTGAGGGAGGTGAAGTGCCGTCTACCCCTCTCACAGAACACTCTGCTGGGAAGTTCTGCTACTGCCAAAACACGCCTGGCATGTGCACTTTTCTTCTAAAACCTCTCTACCATAGCAATATTCTCTGCTTCTTGAAAGCATACCATACACTCTTTCCACTATGCATAGCGAAGAGCACTGCAGTGCACCTAAAGCTAAAGCGAAAGTGTGCACAGCACACCACAGATCTCACTTTGCACTACACCTAGAAATGGCTTCTCTGCATCACTGATATCTAGCACAGAAATCTGCACGACGAATAACTATGTTGTAGCTAATGCTGGTTCTGGCATATCCTGCTTCATACCACTAGTCCCTGACAACCGGTATTCTGTGCAGAGCACCTCAGTGCAGTGTGGTTTCCTTAATCGCGGTTTGTAGCAAGAAGCGATTTCTGTCTAAGGGAGGTGAAGTGCCGTCTACCCCTCTCACAGAACACTCTGCTGGGAAGTTCTGCTACTGCCAAAACACGCCTGGCATGTGCACTTTTCTTCTAAAACCTCTCTACCATAGCAATATTCTCTGCTTCTTGAAAGCATACCATACACTCTTTCCACTATGCATAGCGAAGAGCACTGCAGTGCACCTAAAGCTAAAGCGAAAGTGTGCACAGCACACCACAGATCTCACTTTGCACTACACCTAGAAATGGCTTCTCTGCATCACTGATATCTAGCACAGAAATCTGCACGACGAATAACTATGTTGTAGCTAAGCTGGTTCTGGCATATCCTGCTTCATACCACTAGTCCCTGACAACCGGTATTCTGTGCAGAGCACCTCAGTGCAGTGTGGTTTCCCTAATCGCGGTTTGTAGCAAGAAGCGATTTCTGTCTAAGGGAGGTGAAGTGCCGTCTACCCCTCTCACAGAACACTCTGCTGGGAAGTTCTGCTACTGCCAAAACACGCCTGGCATGTGCACTTTTCTTCTAAAACCTCTCTACCATAGCAATATTCTCTGCTTCTTGAAAGCATACCATACACTCTTTCCACTATGCATAGCGAAGAGCACTGCAGTGCACCTAAAGCTAAAGCGAAAGTGTGCACAGCACACCACAGATCTCACTTTGCACTACACCTAGAAATGGCTTCTCTGCATCACTGATATCTAGCACAGAAATCTGCACGACGAATAACTATGTTGTAGCTAAGCTGGTTCTGGCATATCCTGCTTCATACCACTAGTCCCTGACAACCGGTATTCTGTGCAGAGCACCTCAGTGCAGTGTGGTTTCCCTAATCGCGGTTTGTAGCAAGAAGCGATTTCTGTCTAAGGGAGGTGAAGTGCCGTCTACCCCTCTCACAGAACACTCTGCTGGGAAGTTCTGCTACTGCCAAAACACGCCTGGCATGTGCACTTTTCTTCTAAAACCTCTCTACCATAGCAATATTCTCTGCTTCTTGAAAGCATACCATACACTCTTTCCACTATGCATAGCGAAGAGCACTGCAGTGCACCTAAAGCTAAAGCGAAAGTGTGCACAGCACACCACAGATCTCACTTTGCACTACACCTAGAAATGGCTTCTCTGCATCACTGATATCTAGCACAGAAATCTGCACGACGAATAACTATGTTGTAGCTAATGCTGGTTCTGGCATATCCTGCTTCATACCACTAGTCCCTGACAACCGGTATTCTGTGCAGAGCACCTCAGTGCAGTGTGGTTTCCTTAATCGCGGTTTGTAGCAAGAAGCGATTTCTGTCTAAGGGAGGTGAAGTGCCGTCTACCCCTCTCACAGAACACTCTGCTGGGAAGTTCTGCTACTGCCAAAACACGCCTGGCATGTGCACTTTTCTTCTAAAACCTCTCTACCATAGCAATATTCTCTGCTTCTTGAAAGCATACCATACACTCTTTCCACTATGCATAGCGAAGAGCACTGCAGTGCACCTAAAGCTAAAGCGAAAGTGTGCACAGCACACCACAGATCTCACTTTGCACTACACCTAGAAATGGCTTCTCTGCATCACTGATATCTAGCACAGAAATCTGCACGACGAATAACTATGTTGTAGCTAATGCTGGTTCTGGCATATCCTGCTTCATACCACTAGTCCCTGACAACCGGTATTCTGTGCAGAGCACCTCAGTGCAGTGTGGTTTCCTTAATCGCGGTTTGTAGCAAGAAGCGATTTCTGTCTAAGGGAGGTGAAGTGCCGTCTACCCCTCTCACAGAACACTCTGCTGGGAAGTTCTGCTACTGCCAAAACACGCCTGGCATGTGCACTTTTCTTCTAAAACCTCTCTACCATAGCAATATTCTCTGCTTCTTGAAAGCATACCATACACTCTTTCCACTATGCATAGCGAAGAGCACTGCAGTGCACCTAAAGCTAAAGCGAAAGTGTGCACAGCACACCACAGATCTCACTTTGCACTACACCTAGAAATGGCTTCTCTGCATCACTGATATCTAGCACAGAAATCTGCACGACGAATAACTATGTTGTACAAATGCTGGTTCTGGCATATCCTGCTTCATACCACTAGTCCCTGACAACCGGTATTCTGTGCAGAGCACCTCAGTGCAGTGTGGTTTCCCTAATCGCGGTTTGTAGCAAGAAGCGATTTCTGTCTAAGGGAGGTGAAGTGCCGTCTACCCCTCTCACAGAACACTCTGCTGGGAAGTTCTGCTACTGCCAAAACACGCCTGGCATGTGCACTTTTCTTCTAAAACCTCTCTACCATAGCAATATTCTCTGCTTCTTGAAAGCATACCATACACTCTTTCCACTATGCATAGCGAAGAGCACTGCAGTGCACCTAAAGCTAAAGCGAAAGTGTGCACAGCACACCACAGATCTCACTTTGCACTACACCTAGAAATGGCTTCTCTGCATCACTGATATCTAGCACAGAAATCTGCACGACGAATAACTATGTCGTAGCAAAGCTGGTTCTGGCATATCCTGCTTCATACCACTAGTCCCTGACAACCGGTATTCTGTGCAGAGCACCTCAGTGCAGTGTGGTTTCCTTAATCGCGGTTTGTAGCAAGAAGCGATTTCTGTCTAAGGGAGGTGAAGTGCCGTCTACCCCTCTCACAGAACACTCTGCTGGGAAGTTCTGCTACTGCCAAAACACGCCTGGCATGTGCACTTTTCTTCTAAAACCTCTCTACCATAGCAATATTCTCTGCTTCTTGAAAGCATACCATACACTCTTTCCACTATGCATAGCCAAGAGCACTGCAGTGCACCTAAAGCTAAAGCGAAAGTGTGCACAGCACACCACAGATCTCACTTTGCACTACACCTAGAAATGGCTTCTCTGCATCACTGATATCTAGCACAGAAATCTGCACGACGAATAACTATGTTGTAGCTAATGCTGGTTCTGGCATATCCTGCTTCATACCACTAGTCCCTGACAACCGGTATTCTGTGCAGAGCACCTCAGTGCAGTGTGGTTTCCCTAATCGCGGTTTGTAGCAAGAAGCGATTTCTGTCTAAGGGAGGTGAAGTGCCGTCTACCCCTCTCACAGAACACTCTGCTGGGAAGTTCTGCTACTGCCAAAACACGCCTGGCATGTGCACTTTTCTTCTAAAACCTCTCTACCATAGCAATATTCTCTGCTTCTTGAAAGCATACCATACACTCTTTCCACTATGCATAGCGAAGAGCACTGCAGTGCACCTAAAGCTAAAGCGAAAGTGTGCACAGCACACCACAGATCTCACTTTGCACTACACCTAGAAATGGCTTCTCTGCATCACTGATATCTAGCACAGAAATCTGCACGACGAATAACTATGTTGTAGCTAAGCTGGTTCTGGCATATCCTGCTTCATACCACTAGTCCCTGACAACCGGTATTCTGTGCAGAGCACCTCAGTGCAGTGTGGTTTCCCTAATCGCGGTTTGTAGCAAGAAGCGATTTCTGTCTAAGGGAGGTGAAGTGCCGTCTACCCCTCTCACAGAACACTCTGCTGGGAAGTTCTGCTACTGCCAAAACACGCCTGGCATGTGCACTTTTCTTCTAAAACCTCTCTACCATAGCAATATTCTCTGCTTCTTGAAAGCATACCATACACTCTTTCCACTATGCATAGCCAAGAGCACTGCAGTGCACCTAAAGCTAAAGCGAAAGTGTGCACAGCACACCACAGATCTCACTTTGCACTACACCTAGAAATGGCTTCTCTGCATCACTGATATCTAGCACAGAAATCTGCACGACGAATAACTATGTTGTAGCAAATGCTGGTTCTGGCATATCCTGCTTCATACCACTAGTCCCTGACAACCGGTATTCTGTGCAGAGCACCTCAGTGCAGTGTGGTTTCCCTAATCGCGGTTTGTAGCAAGAAGCGATTTCTGTCTAAGGGAGGTGAAGTGCCGTCTACCCCTCTCACAGAACACTCTGCTGGGAAGTTCTGCTACTGCCAAAACACGCCTGGCATGTGCACTTTTCTTCTAAAACCTCTCTACCATAGCAATATTCTCTGCTTCTTGAAAGCATACCATACACTCTTTCCACTATGCATAGCCAAGAGCACTGCAGTGCACCTAAAGCTAAAGCGAAAGTGTGCACAGCACACCACAGATCTCACTTTGCACTACACCTAGAAATGGCTTCTCTGCATCACTGATATCTAGCACAGAAATCTGCACGACGAATAACTATGTTGTACAGATGCTGGTTCTGGCATATCCTGCTTCATACCACTAGTCCCTGACAACCGGTATTCTGTGCAGAGCACCTCAGTGCAGTGTGGTTTCCCTAATCGCGGTTTGTAGCAAGAAGCGATTTCTGTCTAAGGGAGGTGAAGTGCCGTCTACCCCTCTCACAGAACACTCTGCTGGGAAGTTCTGCTACTGCCAAAACACGCCTGGCATGTGCACTTTTCTTCTAAAACCTCTCTACCATAGCAATATTCTCTGCTTCTTGAAAGCATACCATACACTCTTTCCACTATGCATAGCGAAGAGCACTGCAGTGCACCTAAAGCTAAAGCGAAAGTGTGCACAGCACACCACAGATCTCACTTTGCACTACACCTAGAAATGGCTTCTCTGCATCACTGATATCTAGCACAGAAATCTGCACGACGAATAACTATGTTGTAGCAAATGCTGGTTCTGGCATATCCTGCTTCATACCACTAGTCCCTGACAACCGGTATTCTGTGCAGAGCACCTCAGTGCAGTGTGGTTTCCTTAATCGCGGTTTGTAGCAAGAAGCGATTTCTGTCTAAGGGAGGTGAAGTGCCGTCTACCCCTCTCACAGAACACTCTGCTGGGAAGTTCTGCTACTGCCAAAACACGCCTGGCATGTGCACTTTTCTTCTAAAACCTCTCTACCATAGCAATATTCTCTGCTTCTTGAAAGCATACCATACACTCTTTCCACTATGCATAGCGAAGAGCACTGCAGTGCACCTAAAGCTAAAGCGAAAGTGTGCACAGCACACCACAGATCTCACTTTGCACTACACCTAGAAATGGCTTCTCTGCATCACTGATATCTAGCACAGAAATCTGCACGACGAATAACTATGTTGTAGCAAATGCTGGTTCTGGCATATCCTGCTTCATACCACTAGTCCCTGACAACCGGTATTCTGTGCAGAGCACCTCAGTGCAGTGTGGTTTCCTTAATCGCGGTTTGTAGCAAGAAGCGATTTCTGTCTAAGGGAGGTGAAGTGCCGTCTACCCCTCTCACAGAACACTCTGCTGGGAAGTTCTGCTACTGCCAAAACACGCCTGGCATGTGCACTTTTCTTCTAAAACCTCTCTACCATAGCAATATTCTCTGCTTCTTGAAAGCATACCATACACTCTTTCCACTATGCATAGCGAAGAGCACTGCAGTGCACCTAAAGCTAAAGCGAAAGTGTGCACAGCACACCACAGATCTCACTTTGCACTACACCTAGAAATGGCTTCTCTGCATCACTGATATCTAGCACAGAAATCTGCACGACGAATAACTATGTCGTACAGATGCTGGTTCTGGCATATCCTGCTTCATACCACTAGTCCCTGACAACCGGTATTCTGTGCAGAGCACCTCAGTGCAGTGTGGTTTCCTTAATCGCGGTTTGTAGCAAGAAGCGATTTCTGTCTAAGGGAGGTGAAGTGCCGTCTACCCCTCTCACAGAACACTCTGCTGGGAAGTTCTGCTACTGCCAAAACACGCCTGGCATGTGCACTTTTCTTCTAAAACCTCTCTACCATAGCAATATTCTCTGCTTCTTGAAAGCATACCATACACTCTTTCCACTATGCATAGCGAAGAGCACTGCAGTGCACCTAAAGCTAAAGCGAAAGTGTGCACAGCACACCACAGATCTCACTTTGCACTACACCTAGAAATGGCTTCTCTGCATCACTGATATCTAGCACAGAAATCTGCACGACGAATAACTATGTTGTACAAATGCTGGTTCTGGCATATCCTGCTTCATACCACTAGTCCCTGACAACCGGTATTCTGTGCAGAGCACCTCAGTGCAGTGTGGTTTCCCTAATCGCGGTTTGTAGCAAGAAGCGATTTCTGTCTAAGGGAGGTGAAGTGCCGTCTACCCCTCTCACAGAACACTCTGCTGGGAAGTTCTGCTACTGCCAAAACACGCCTGGCATGTGCACTTTTCTTCTAAAACCTCTCTACCATAGCAATATTCTCTGCTTCTTGAAAGCATACCATACACTCTTTCCACTATGCATAGCCAAGAGCACTGCAGTGCACCTAAAGCTAAAGCGAAAGTGTGCACAGCACACCACAGATCTCACTTTGCACTACACCTAGAAATGGCTTCTCTGCATCACTGATATCTAGCACAGAAATCTGCACGACGAATAACTATGTCGTAGCAAATGCTGGTTCTGGCATATCCTGCTTCATACCACTAGTCCCTGACAACCGGTATTCTGTGCAGAGCACCTCAGTGCAGTGTGGTTTCCTTAATCGCGGTTTGTAGCAAGAAGCGATTTCTGTCTAAGGGAGGTGAAGTGCCGTCTACCCCTCTCACAGAACACTCTGCTGGGAAGTTCTGCTACTGCCAAAACACGCCTGGCATGTGCACTTTTCTTCTAAAACCTCTCTACCATAGCAATATTCTCTGCTTCTTGAAAGCATACCATACACTCTTTCCACTATGCATAGCGAAGAGCACTGCAGTGCACCTAAAGCTAAAGCGAAAGTGTGCACAGCACACCACAGATCTCACTTTGCACTACACCTAGAAATGGCTTCTCTGCATCACTGATATCTAGCACAGAAATCTGCACGACGAATAACTATGTCGTAGCAAAGCTGGTTCTGGCATATCCTGCTTCATACCACTAGTCCCTGACAACCGGTATTCTGTGCAGAGCACCTCAGTGCAGTGTGGTTTCCCTAATCGCGGTTTGTAGCAAGAAGCGATTTCTGTCTAAGGGAGGTGAAGTGCCGTCTACCCCTCTCACAGAACACTCTGCTGGGAAGTTCTGCTACTGCCAAAACACGCCTGGCATGTGCACTTTTCTTCTAAAACCTCTCTACCATAGCAATATTCTCTGCTTCTTGAAAGCATACCATACACTCTTTCCACTATGCATAGCGAAGAGCACTGCAGTGCACCTAAAGCTAAAGCGAAAGTGTGCACAGCACACCACAGATCTCACTTTGCACTACACCTAGAAATGGCTTCTCTGCATCACTGATATCTAGCACAGAAATCTGCACGACGAATAACTATGTTGTACAAATGCTGGTTCTGGCATATCCTGCTTCATACCACTAGTCCCTGACAACCGGTATTCTGTGCAGAGCACCTCAGTGCAGTGTGGTTTCCTTAATCGCGGTTTGTAGCAAGAAGCGATTTCTGTCTAAGGGAGGTGAAGTGCCGTCTACCCCTCTCACAGAACACTCTGCTGGGAAGTTCTGCTACTGCCAAAACACGCCTGGCATGTGCACTTTTCTTCTAAAACCTCTCTACCATAGCAATATTCTCTGCTTCTTGAAAGCATACCATACACTCTTTCCACTATGCATAGCGAAGAGCACTGCAGTGCACCTAAAGCTAAAGCGAAAGTGTGCACAGCACACCACAGATCTCACTTTGCACTACACCTAGAAATGGCTTCTCTGCATCACTGATATCTACCACAGAAATCTGCATGACGAATAACTATGTCGTACAGATGCTGGTTCTGGCATATCCTGCTTCATACCACTAGTCCCTGACAACCGGTATTCTGTGCAGAGCACCTCAGTGCAGTGTGGTTTCCTTAATCGCGGTTTGTAGCAAGAAGCGATTTCTGTCTAAGGGAGGTGAAGTGCCGTCTACCCCTCTCACAGAACACTCTGCTGGGAAGTTCTGCTACTGCCAAAACACGCCTGGCATGTGCACTTTTCTTCTAAAACCTCTCTACCATAGCAATATTCTCTGCTTCTTGAAAGCATACCATACACTCTTTCCACTATGCATAGCGAAGAGCACTGCAGTGCACCTAAAGCTAAAGCGAAAGTGTGCACAGCACACCACAGATCTCACTTTGCACTACACCTAGAAATGGCTTCTCTGCATCACTGATATCTAGCACAGAAATCTGCACGACGAATAACTATGTTGTAGCAAATGCTGGTTCTGGCATATCCTGCTTCATACCACTAGTCCCTGACAACCGGTATTCTGTGCAGAGCACCTCAGTGCAGTGTGGTTTCCCTAATCGCGGTTTGTAGCAAGAAGCGATTTCTGTCTAAGGGAGGTGAAGTGCCGTCTACCCCTCTCACAGAACACTCTGCTGGGAAGTTCTGCTACTGCCAAAACACGCCTGGCATGTGCACTTTTCTTCTAAAACCTCTCTACCATAGCAATATTCTCTGCTTCTTGAAAGCATACCATACACTCTTTCCACTATGCATAGCGAAGAGCACTGCAGTGCACCTAAAGCTAAAGCGAAAGTGTGCACAGCACACCACAGATCTCACTTTGCACTACACCTAGAAATGGCTTCTCTGCATCACTGATATCTAGCACAGAAATCTGCACGACGAATAACTATGTTGTACAGATGCTGGTTCTGGCATATCCTGCTTCATACCACTAGTCCCTGACAACCGGTATTCTGTGCAGAGCACCTCAGTGCAGTGTGGTTTCCTTAATCGCGGTTTGTAGCAAGAAGCGATTTCTGTCTAAGGGAGGTGAAGTGCCGTCTACCCCTCTCACAGAACACTCTGCTGGGAAGTTCTGCTACTGCCAAAACACGCCTGGCATGTGCACTTTTCTTCTAAAACCTCTCTACCATAGCAATATTCTCTGCTTCTTGAAAGCATACCATACACTCTTTCCACTATGCATAGCGAAGAGCACTGCAGTGCACCTAAAGCTAAAGCGAAAGTGTGCACAGCACACCACAGATCTCACTTTGCACTACACCTAGAAATGGCTTCTCTGCATCACTGATATCTAGCACAGAAATCTGCACGACGAATAACTATGTTGTAGCTAAGCTGGTTCTGGCATATCCTGCTTCATACCACTAGTCCCTGACAACCGGTATTCTGTGCAGAGCACCTCAGTGCAGTGTGGTTTCCTTAATCGCGGTTTGTAGCAAGAAGCGATTTCTGTCTAAGGGAGGTGAAGTGCCGTCTACCCCTCTCACAGAACACTCTGCTGGGAAGTTCTGCTACTGCCAAAACACGCCTGGCATGTGCACTTTTCTTCTAAAACCTCTCTACCATAGCAATATTCTCTGCTTCTTGAAAGCATACCATACACTCTTTCCACTATGCATAGCGAAGAGCACTGCAGTGCACCTAAAGCTAAAGCGAAAGTGTGCACAGCACACCACAGATCTCACTTTGCACTACACCTAGAAATGGCTTCTCTGCATCACTGATATCTAGCACAGAAATCTGCACGACGAATAACTATGTTGTAGCAATGCTGGTTCTGGCATATCCTGCTTCATACCACTAGTCCCTGACAACCGGTATTCTGTGCAGAGCACCTCAGTGCAGTGTGGTTTCCTTAATCGCGGTTTGTAGCAAGAAGCGATTTCTGTCTAAGGGAGGTGAAGTGCCGTCTACCCCTCTCACAGAACACTCTGCTGGGAAGTTCTGCTACTGCCAAAACACGCCTGGCATGTGCACTTTTCTTCTAAAACCTCTCTACCATAGCAATATTCTCTGCTTCTTGAAAGCATACCATACACTCTTTCCACTATGCATAGCGAAGAGCACTGCAGTGCACCTAAAGCTAAAGCGAAAGTGTGCACAGCACACCACAGATCTCACTTTGCACTACACCTAGAAATGGCTTCTCTGCATCACTGATATCTAGCACAGAAATCTGCACGACGAATAACTATGTTGTAGCTAAGCTGGTTCTGGCATATCCTGCTTCATACCACTAGTCCCTGACAACCGGTATTCTGTGCAGAGCACCTCAGTGCAGTGTGGTTTCCTTAATCGCGGTTTGTAGCAAGAAGCGATTTCTGTCTAAGGGAGGTGAAGTGCCGTCTACCCCTCTCACAGAACACTCTGCTGGGAAGTTCTGCTACTGCCAAAACACGCCTGGCATGTGCACTTTTCTTCTAAAACCTCTCTACCATAGCAATATTCTCTGCTTCTTGAAAGCATACCATACACTCTTTCCACTATGCATAGCGAAGAGCACTGCAGTGCACCTAAAGCTAAAGCGAAAGTGTGCACAGCACACCACAGATCTCACTTTGCACTACACCTAGAAATGGCTTCTCTGCATCACTGATATCTAGCACAGAAATCTGCACGACGAATAACTATGTTGTAGCTAATGCTGGTTCTGGCATATCCTGCTTCATACCACTAGTCCCTGACAACCGGTATTCTGTGCAGAGCACCTCAGTGCAGTGTGGTTTCCTTAATCGCGGTTTGTAGCAAGAAGCGATTTCTGTCTAAGGGAGGTGAAGTGCCGTCTACCCCTCTCACAGAACACTCTGCTGGGAAGTTCTGCTACTGCCAAAACACGCCTGGCATGTGCACTTTTCTTCTAAAACCTCTCTACCATAGCAATATTCTCTGCTTCTTGAAAGCATACCATACACTCTTTCCACTATGCATAGCGAAGAGCACTGCAGTGCACCTAAAGCTAAAGCGAAAGTGTGCACAGCACACCACAGATCTCACTTTGCACTACACCTAGAAATGGCTTCTCTGCATCACTGATATCTAGCACAGAAATCTGCACGACGAATAACTATGTTGTAGCTAAGCTGGTTCTGGCATATCCTGCTTCATACCACTAGTCCCTGACAACCGGTATTCTGTGCAGAGCACCTCAGTGCAGTGTGGTTTCCTTAATCGCGGTTTGTAGCAAGAAGCGATTTCTGTCTAAGGGAGGTGAAGTGCCGTCTACCCCTCTCACAGAACACTCTGCTGGGAAGTTCTGCTACTGCCAAAACACGCCTGGCATGTGCACTTTTCTTCTAAAACCTCTCTACCATAGCAATATTCTCTGCTTCTTGAAAGCATACCATACACTCTTTCCACTATGCATAGCGAAGAGCACTGCAGTGCACCTAAAGCTAAAGCGAAAGTGTGCACAGCACACCACAGATCTCACTTTGCACTACACCTAGAAATGGCTTCTCTGCATCACTGATATCTAGCACAGAAATCTGCACGACGAATAACTATGTTGTAGCTAATGCTGGTTCTGGCATATCCTGCTTCATACCACTAGTCCCTGACAACCGGTATTCTGTGCAGAGCACCTCAGTGCAGTGTGGTTTCCTTAATCGCGGTTTGTAGCAAGAAGCGATTTCTGTCTAAGGGAGGTGAAGTGCCGTCTACCCCTCTCACAGAACACTCTGCTGGGAAGTTCTGCTACTGCCAAAACACGCCTGGCATGTGCACTTTTCTTCTAAAACCTCTCTACCATAGCAATATTCTCTGCTTCTTGAAAGCATACCATACACTCTTTCCACTATGCATAGCCAAGAGCACTGCAGTGCACCTAAAGCTAAAGCGAAAGTGTGCACAGCACACCACAGATCTCACTTTGCACTACACCTAGAAATGGCTTCTCTGCATCACTGATATCTAGCACAGAAATCTGCACGACGAATAACTATGTTGTAGCTAAGCTGGTTCTGGCATATCCTGCTTCATACCACTAGTCCCTGACAACCGGTATTCTGTGCAGAGCACCTCAGTGCAGTGTGGTTTCCTTAATCGCGGTTTGTAGCAAGAAGCGATTTCTGTCTAAGGGAGGTGAAGTGCCGTCTACCCCTCTCACAGAACACTCTGCTGGGAAGTTCTGCTACTGCCAAAACACGCCTGGCATGTGCACTTTTCTTCTAAAACCTCTCTACCATAGCAATATTCTCTGCTTCTTGAAAGCATACCATACACTCTTTCCACTATGCATAGCGAAGAGCACTGCAGTGCACCTAAAGCTAAAGCGAAAGTGTGCACAGCACACCACAGATCTCACTTTGCACTACACCTAGAAATGGCTTCTCTGCATCACTGATATCTAGCACAGAAATCTGCACGACGAATAACTATGTTGTAGCTAGATGCTGGTTCTGGCATATCCTGCTTCATACCACTAGTCCCTGACAACCGGTATTCTGTGCAGAGCACCTCAGTGCAGTGTGGTTTCCCTAATCGCGGTTTGTAGCAAGAAGCGATTTCTGTCTAAGGGAGGTGAAGTGCCGTCTACCCCTCTCACAGAACACTCTGCTGGGAAGTTCTGCTACTGCCAAAACACGCCTGGCATGTGCACTTTTCTTCTAAAACCTCTCTACCATAGCAATATTCTCTGCTTCTTGAAAGCATACCATACACTCTTTCCACTATGCATAGCGAAGAGCACTGCAGTGCACCTAAAGCTAAAGCGAAAGTGTGCACAGCACACCACAGATCTCACTTTGCACTACACCTAGAAATGGCTTCTCTGCATCACTGATATCTAGCACAGAAATCTGCACGACGAATAACTATGTTGTAGCAAAGCTGGTTCTGGCATATCCTGCTTCATACCACTAGTCCCTGACAACCGGTATTCTGTGCAGAGCACCTCAGTGCAGTGTGGTTTCCCTAATCGCGGTTTGTAGCAAGAAGCGATTTCTGTCTAAGGGAGGTGAAGTGCCGTCTACCCCTCTCACAGAACACTCTGCTGGGAAGTTCTGCTACTGCCAAAACACGCCTGGCATGTGCACTTTTCTTCTAAAACCTCTCTACCATAGCAATATTCTCTGCTTCTTGAAAGCATACCATACACTCTTTCCACTATGCATAGCGAAGAGCACTGCAGTGCACCTAAAGCTAAAGCGAAAGTGTGCACAGCACACCACAGATCTCACTTTGCACTACACCTAGAAATGGCTTCTCTGCATCACTGATATCTAGCACAGAAATCTGCACGACGAATAACTATGTTGTAGCTAATGCTGGTTCTGGCATATCCTGCTTCATACCACTAGTCCCTGACAACCGGTATTCTGTGCAGAGCACCTCAGTGCAGTGTGGTTTCCTTAATCGCGGTTTGTAGCAAGAAGCGATTTCTGTCTAAGGGAGGTGAAGTGCCGTCTACCCCTCTCACAGAACACTCTGCTGGGAAGTTCTGCTACTGCCAAAACACGCCTGGCATGTGCACTTTTCTTCTAAAACCTCTCTACCATAGCAATATTCTCTGCTTCTTGAAAGCATACCATACACTCTTTCCACTATGCATAGCGAAGAGCACTGCAGTGCACCTAAAGCTAAAGCGAAAGTGTGCACAGCACACCACAGATCTCACTTTGCACTACACCTAGAAATGGCTTCTCTGCATCACTGATATCTAGCACAGAAATCTGCACGACGAATAACTATGTTGTACAGATGCTGGTTCTGGCATATCCTGCTTCATACCACTAGTCCCTGACAACCGGTATTCTGTGCAGAGCACCTCAGTGCAGTGTGGTTTCCCTAATCGCGGTTTGTAGCAAGAAGCGATTTCTGTCTAAGGGAGGTGAAGTGCCGTCTACCCCTCTCACAGAACACTCTGCTGGGAAGTTCTGCTACTGCCAAAACACGCCTGGCATGTGCACTTTTCTTCTAAAACCTCTCTACCATAGCAATATTCTCTGCTTCTTGAAAGCATACCATACACTCTTTCCACTATGCATAGCGAAGAGCACTGCAGTGCACCTAAAGCTAAAGCGAAAGTGTGCACAGCACACCACAGATCTCACTTTGCACTACACCTAGAAATGGCTTCTCTGCATCACTGATATCTAGCACAGAAATCTGCACGACGAATAACTATGTTGTACAGATGCTGGTTCTGGCATATCCTGCTTCATACCACTAGTCCCTGACAACCGGTATTCTGTGCAGAGCACCTCAGTGCAGTGTGGTTTCCCTAATCGCGGTTTGTAGCAAGAAGCGATTTCTGTCTAAGGGAGGTGAAGTGCCGTCTACCCCTCTCACAGAACACTCTGCTGGGAAGTTCTGCTACTGCCAAAACACGCCTGGCATGTGCACTTTTCTTCTAAAACCTCTCTACCATAGCAATATTCTCTGCTTCTTGAAAGCATACCATACACTCTTTCCACTATGCATAGCGAAGAGCACTGCAGTGCACCTAAAGCTAAAGCTGAAAGTGTGCACAGCACACCACAGATCTCACTTTGCACTACACCTAGAAATGGCTTCTCTGCATCACTGATATCTAGCACAGAAATCTGCACGACGAATAACTATGTTGTAGCTAAGCTGGTTCTGGCATATCCTGCTTCATACCACTAGTCCCTGACAACCGGTATTCTGTGCAGAGCACCTCAGTGCAGTGTGGTTTCCCTAATCGCGGTTTGTAGCAAGAAGCGATTTCTGTCTAAGGGAGGTGAAGTGCCGTCTACCCCTCTCACAGAACACTCTGCTGGGAAGTTCTGCTACTGCCAAAACACGCCTGGCATGTGCACTTTTCTTCTAAAACCTCTCTACCATAGCAATATTCTCTGCTTCTTGAAAGCATACCATACACTCTTTCCACTATGCATAGCGAAGAGCACTGCAGTGCACCTAAAGCTAAAGCGAAAGTGTGCACAGCACACCACAGATCTCACTTTGCACTACACCTAGAAATGGCTTCTCTGCATCACTGATATCTAGCACAGAAATCTGCACGACGAATAACTATGTTGTAGCAAAGCTGGTTCTGGCATATCCTGCTTCATACCACTAGTCCCTGACAACCGGTATTCTGTGCAGAGCACCTCAGTGCAGTGTGGTTTCCTTAATCGCGGTTTGTAGCAAGAAGCGATTTCTGTCTAAGGGAGGTGAAGTGCCGTCTACCCCTCTCACAGAACACTCTGCTGGGAAGTTCTGCTACTGCCAAAACACGCCTGGCATGTGCACTTTTCTTCTAAAACCTCTCTACCATAGCAATATTCTCTGCTTCTTGAAAGCATACCATACACTCTTTCCACTATGCATAGCGAAGAGCACTGCAGTGCACCTAAAGCTAAAGCGAAAGTGTGCACAGCACACCACAGATCTCACTTTGCACTACACCTAGAAATGGCTTCTCTGCATCACTGATATCTAGCACAGAAATCTGCACGACGAATAACTATGTTGTAGCAAATGCTGGTTCTGGCATATCCTGCTTCATACCACTAGTCCCTGACAACCGGTATTCTGTGCAGAGCACCTCAGTGCAGTGTGGTTTCCTTAATCGCGGTTTGTAGCAAGAAGCGATTTCTGTCTAAGGGAGGTGAAGTGCCGTCTACCCCTCTCACAGAACACTCTGCTGGGAAGTTCTGCTACTGCCAAAACACGCCTGGCATGTGCACTTTTCTTCTAAAACCTCTCTACCATAGCAATATTCTCTGCTTCTTGAAAGCATACCATACACTCTTTCCACTATGCATAGCGAAGAGCACTGCAGTGCACCTAAAGCTAAAGCGAAAGTGTGCACAGCACACCACAGATCTCACTTTGCACTACACCTAGAAATGGCTTCTCTGCATCACTGATATCTAGCACAGAAATCTGCACGACGAATAACTATGTTGTAGCAAATGCTGGTTCTGGCATATCCTGCTTCATACCACTAGTCCCTGACAACCGGTATTCTGTGCAGAGCACCTCAGTGCAGTGTGGTTTCCTTAATCGCGGTTTGTAGCAAGAAGCGATTTCTGTCTAAGGGAGGTGAAGTGCCGTCTACCCCTCTCACAGAACACTCTGCTGGGAAGTTCTGCTACTGCCAAAACACGCCTGGCATGTGCACTTTTCTTCTAAAACCTCTCTACCATAGCAATATTCTCTGCTTCTTGAAAGCATACCATACACTCTTTCCACTATGCATAGCGAAGAGCACTGCAGTGCACCTAAAGCTAAAGCGAAAGTGTGCACAGCACACCACAGATCTCACTTTGCACTACACCTAGAAATGGCTTCTCTGCATCACTGATATCTAGCACAGAAATCTGCACGACGAATAACTATGTTGTACAGATGCTGGTTCTGGCATATCCTGCTTCATACCACTAGTCCCTGACAACCGGTATTCTGTGCAGAGCACCTCAGTGCAGTGTGGTTTCCTTAATCGCGGTTTGTAGCAAGAAGCGATTTCTGTCTAAGGGAGGTGAAGTGCCGTCTACCCCTCTCACAGAACACTCTGCTGGGAAGTTCTGCTACTGCCAAAACACGCCTGGCATGTGCACTTTTCTTCTAAAACCTCTCTACCATAGCAATATTCTCTGCTTCTTGAAAGCATACCATACACTCTTTCCACTATGCATAGCGAAGAGCACTGCAGTGCACCTAAAGCTAAAGCGAAAGTGTGCACAGCACACCACAGATCTCACTTTGCACTACACCTAGAAATGGCTTCTCTGCATCACTGATATCTAGCACAGAAATCTGCACGACGAATAACTATGTTGTAGCAAATGCTGGTTCTGGCATATCCTGCTTCATACCACTAGTCCCTGACAACCGGTATTCTGTGCAGAGCACCTCAGTGCAGTGTGGTTTCCTTAATCGCGGTTTGTAGCAAGAAGCGATTTCTGTCTAAGGGAGGTGAAGTGCCGTCTACCCCTCTCACAGAACACTCTGCTGGGAAGTTCTGCTACTGCCAAAACACGCCTGGCATGTGCACTTTTCTTCTAAAACCTCTCTACCATAGCAATATTCTCTGCTTCTTGAAAGCATACCATACACTCTTTCCACTATGCATAGCGAAGAGCACTGCAGTGCACCTAAAGCTAAAGCGAAAGTGTGCACAGCACACCACAGATCTCACTTTGCACTACACCTAGAAATGGCTTCTCTGCATCACTGATATCTAGCACAGAAATCTGCACGACGAATAACTATGTTGTAGCTAGATGCTGGTTCTGGCATATCCTGCTTCATACCACTAGTCCCTGACAACCGGTATTCTGTGCAGAGCACCTCAGTGCAGTGTGGTTTCCTTAATCGCGGTTTGTAGCAAGAAGCGATTTCTGTCTAAGGGAGGTGAAGTGCCGTCTACCCCTCTCACAGAACACTCTGCTGGGAAGTTCTGCTACTGCCAAAACACGCCTGGCATGTGCACTTTTCTTCTAAAACCTCTCTACCATAGCAATATTCTCTGCTTCTTGAAAGCATACCATACACTCTTTCCACTATGCATAGCGAAGAGCACTGCAGTGCACCTAAAGCTAAAGCGAAAGTGTGCACAGCACACCACAGATCTCACTTTGCACTACACCTAGAAATGGCTTCTCTGCATCACTGATATCTAGCACAGAAATCTGCACGACGAATAACTATGTTGTACATATGCTGGTTCTGGCATATCCTGCTTCATACCACTAGTCCCTGACAACCGGTATTCTGTGCAGAGCACCTCAGTGCAGTGTGGTTTCCTTAATCGCGGTTTGTAGCAAGAAGCGATTTCTGTCTAAGGGAGGTGAAGTGCCGTCTACCCCTCTCACAGAACACTCTGCTGGGAAGTTCTGCTACTGCCAAAACACGCCTGGCATGTGCACTTTTCTTCTAAAACCTCTCTACCATAGCAATATTCTCTGCTTCTTGAAAGCATACCATACACTCTTTCCACTATGCATAGCGAAGAGCACTGCAGTGCACCTAAAGCTAAAGCGAAAGTGTGCACAGCACACCACAGATCTCACTTTGCACTACACCTAGAAATGGCTTCTCTGCATCACTGATATCTAGCACAGAAATCTGCACGACGAATAACTATGTTGTAGCAATGCTGGTTCTGGCATATCCTGCTTCATACCACTAGTCCCTGACAACCGGTATTCTGTGCAGAGCACCTCAGTGCAGTGTGGTTTCCCTAATCGCGGTTTGTAGCAAGAAGCGATTTCTGTCTAAGGGAGGTGAAGTGCCGTCTACCCCTCTCACAGAACACTCTGCTGGGAAGTTCTGCTACTGCCAAAACACGCCTGGCATGTGCACTTTTCTTCTAAAACCTCTCTACCATAGCAATATTCTCTGCTTCTTGAAAGCATACCATACACTCTTTCCACTATGCATAGCCAAGAGCACTGCAGTGCACCTAAAGCTAAAGCGAAAGTGTGCACAGCACACCACAGATCTCACTTTGCACTACACCTAGAAATGGCTTCTCTGCATCACTGATATCTAGCACAGAAATCTGCACGACGAATAACTATGTTGTAGCTAAGCTGGTTCTGGCATATCCTGCTTCATACCACTAGTCCCTGACAACCGGTATTCTGTGCAGAGCACCTCAGTGCAGTGTGGTTTCCTTAATCGCGGTTTGTAGCAAGAAGCGATTTCTGTCTAAGGGAGGTGAAGTGCCGTCTACCCCTCTCACAGAACACTCTGCTGGGAAGTTCTGCTACTGCCAAAACACGCCTGGCATGTGCACTTTTCTTCTAAAACCTCTCTACCATAGCAATATTCTCTGCTTCTTGAAAGCATACCATACACTCTTTCCACTATGCATAGCGAAGAGCACTGCAGTGCACCTAAAGCTAAAGCGAAAGTGTGCACAGCACACCACAGATCTCACTTTGCACTACACCTAGAAATGGCTTCTCTGCATCACTGATATCTAGCACAGAAATCTGCACGACGAATAACTATGTTGTAGCTATGCTGGTTCTGGCATATCCTGCTTCATACCACTAGTCCCTGACAACCGGTATTCTGTGCAGAGCACCTCAGTGCAGTGTGGTTTCCCTAATCGCGGTTTGTAGCAAGAAGCGATTTCTGTCTAAGGGAGGTGAAGTGCCGTCTACCCCTCTCACAGAACACTCTGCTGGGAAGTTCTGCTACTGCCAAAACACGCCTGGCATGTGCACTTTTCTTCTAAAACCTCTCTACCATAGCAATATTCTCTGCTTCTTGAAAGCATACCATACACTCTTTCCACTATGCATAGCGAAGAGCACTGCAGTGCACCTAAAGCTAAAGCGAAAGTGTGCACAGCACACCACAGATCTCACTTTGCACTACACCTAGAAATGGCTTCTCTGCATCACTGATATCTAGCACAGAAATCTGCACGACGAATAACTATGTTGTAGCTAAGCTGGTTCTGGCATATCCTGCTTCATACCACTAGTCCCTGACAACCGGTATTCTGTGCAGAGCACCTCAGTGCAGTGTGGTTTCCTTAATCGCGGTTTGTAGCAAGAAGCGATTTCTGTCTAAGGGAGGTGAAGTGCCGTCTACCCCTCTCACAGAACACTCTGCTGGGAAGTTCTGCTACTGCCAAAACACGCCTGGCATGTGCACTTTTCTTCTAAAACCTCTCTACCATAGCAATATTCTCTGCTTCTTGAAAGCATACCATACACTCTTTCCACTATGCATAGCGAAGAGCACTGCAGTGCACCTAAAGCTAAAGCGAAAGTGTGCACAGCACACCACAGATCTCACTTTGCACTACACCTAGAAATGGCTTCTCTGCATCACTGATATCTAGCACAGAAATCTGCACGACGAATAACTATGTTGTACAAATGCTGGTTCTGGCATATCCTGCTTCATACCACTAGTCCCTGACAACCGGTATTCTGTGCAGAGCACCTCAGTGCAGTGTGGTTTCCTTAATCGCGGTTTGTAGCAAGAAGCGATTTCTGTCTAAGGGAGGTGAAGTGCCGTCTACCCCTCTCACAGAACACTCTGCTGGGAAGTTCTGCTACTGCCAAAACACGCCTGGCATGTGCACTTTTCTTCTAAAACCTCTCTACCATAGCAATATTCTCTGCTTCTTGAAAGCATACCATACACTCTTTCCACTATGCATAGCCAAGAGCACTGCAGTGCACCTAAAGCTAAAGCGAAAGTGTGCACAGCACACCACAGATCTCACTTTGCACTACACCTAGAAATGGCTTCTCTGCATCACTGATATCTAGCACAGAAATCTGCACGACGAATAACTATGTTGTAGCTAAGCTGGTTCTGGCATATCCTGCTTCATACCACTAGTCCCTGACAACCGGTATTCTGTGCAGAGCACCTCAGTGCAGTGTGGTTTCCTTAATCGCGGTTTGTAGCAAGAAGCGATTTCTGTCTAAGGGAGGTGAAGTGCCGTCTACCCCTCTCACAGAACACTCTGCTGGGAAGTTCTGCTACTGCCAAAACACGCCTGGCATGTGCACTTTTCTTCTAAAACCTCTCTACCATAGCAATATTCTCTGCTTCTTGAAAGCATACCATACACTCTTTCCACTATGCATAGCGAAGAGCACTGCAGTGCACCTAAAGCTAAAGCGAAAGTGTGCACAGCACACCACAGATCTCACTTTGCACTACACCTAGAAATGGCTTCTCTGCATCACTGATATCTAGCACAGAAATCTGCACGACGAATAACTATGTTGTAGCTAAGCTGGTTCTGGCATATCCTGCTTCATACCACTAGTCCCTGACAACCGGTATTCTGTGCAGAGCACCTCAGTGCAGTGTGGTTTCCCTAATCGCGGTTTGTAGCAAGAAGCGATTTCTGTCTAAGGGAGGTGAAGTGCCGTCTACCCCTCTCACAGAACACTCTGCTGGGAAGTTCTGCTACTGCCAAAACACGCCTGGCATGTGCACTTTTCTTCTAAAACCTCTCTACCATAGCAATATTCTCTGCTTCTTGAAAGCATACCATACACTCTTTCCACTATGCATAGCGAAGAGCACTGCAGTGCACCTAAAGCTAAAGCGAAAGTGTGCACAGCACACCACAGATCTCACTTTGCACTACACCTAGAAATGGCTTCTCTGCATCACTGATATCTAGCACAGAAATCTGCACGACGAATAACTATGTTGTACAGATGCTGGTTCTGGCATATCCTGCTTCATACCACTAGTCCCTGACAACCGGTATTCTGTGCAGAGCACCTCAGTGCAGTGTGGTTTCCTTAATCGCGGTTTGTAGCAAGAAGCGATTTCTGTCTAAGGGAGGTGAAGTGCCGTCTACCCCTCTCACAGAACACTCTGCTGGGAAGTTCTGCTACTGCCAAAACACGCCTGGCATGTGCACTTTTCTTCTAAAACCTCTCTACCATAGCAATATTCTCTGCTTCTTGAAAGCATACCATACACTCTTTCCACTATGCATAGCGAAGAGCACTGCAGTGCACCTAAAGCTAAAGCGAAAGTGTGCACAGCACACCACAGATCTCACTTTGCACTACACCTAGAAATGCCTTCTCTGCATCACTGATATCTAGCACAGAAATCTGCATGACGAATAACTATGTTGTACAGATGCTGGTTCTGGCATATCCTGCTTCATACCACTAGTCCCTGACAACCGGTATTCTGTGCAGAGCACCTCAGTGCAGTGTGGTTTCCCTAATCGCGGTTTGTAGCAAGAAGCGATTTCTGTCTAAGGGAGGTGAAGTGCCGTCTACCCCTCTCACAGAACACTCTGCTGGGAAGTTCTGCTACTGCCAAAACACGCCTGGCATGTGCACTTTTCTTCTAAAACCTCTCTACCATAGCAATATTCTCTGCTTCTTGAAAGCATACCATACACTCTTTCCACTATGCATAGCGAAGAGCACTGCAGTGCACCTAAAGCTAAAGCGAAAGTGTGCACAGCACACCACAGATCTCACTTTGCACTACACCTAGAAATGGCTTCTCTGCATCACTGATATCTAGCACAGAAATCTGCACGACGAATAACTATGTTGTAGCTAGATGCTGGTTCTGGCATATCCTGCTTCATACCACTAGTCCCTGACAACCGGTATTCTGTGCAGAGCACCTCAGTGCAGTGTGGTTTCCCTAATCGCGGTTTGTAGCAAGAAGCGATTTCTGTCTAAGGGAGGTGAAGTGCCGTCTACCCCTCTCACAGAACACTCTGCTGGGAAGTTCTGCTACTGCCAAAACACGCCTGGCATGTGCACTTTTCTTCTAAAACCTCTCTACCATAGCAATATTCTCTGCTTCTTGAAAGCATACCATACACTCTTTCCACTATGCATAGCGAAGAGCACTGCAGTGCACCTAAAGCTAAAGCGAAAGTGTGCACAGCACACCACAGATCTCACTTTGCACTACACCTAGAAATGGCTTCTCTGCATCACTGATATCTAGCACAGAAATCTGCACGACGAATAACTATGTTGTAGCTAAGCTGGTTCTGGCATATCCTGCTTCATACCACTAGTCCCTGACAACCGGTATTCTGTGCAGAGCACCTCAGTGCAGTGTGGTTTCCCTAATCGCGGTTTGTAGCAAGAAGCGATTTCTGTCTAAGGGAGGTGAAGTGCCGTCTACCCCTCTCACAGAACACTCTGCTGGGAAGTTCTGCTACTGCCAAAACACGCCTGGCATGTGCACTTTTCTTCTAAAACCTCTCTACCATAGCAATATTCTCTGCTTCTTGAAAGCATACCATACACTCTTTCCACTATGCATAGCCAAGAGCACTGCAGTGCACCTAAAGATAAGCGAAAGTGTGCACAGCACACCACAGATCTCACTTTGCACTACACCTAGAAATGGCTTCTCTGCATCACTGATATCTAGCACAGAAATCTGCACGACGAATAACTATGTTGTAGCTAATGCTGGTTCTGGCATATCCTGCTTCATACCACTAGTCCCTGACAACCGGTATTCTGTGCAGAGCACCTCAGTGCAGTGTGGTTTCCTTAATCGCGGTTTGTAGCAAGAAGCGATTTCTGTCTAAGGGAGGTGAAGTGCCGTCTACCCCTCTCACAGAACACTCTGCTGGGAAGTTCTGCTACTGCCAAAACACGCCTGGCATGTGCACTTTTCTTCTAAAACCTCTCTACCATAGCAATATTCTCTGCTTCTTGAAAGCATACCATACACTCTTTCCACTATGCATAGCGAAGAGCACTGCAGTGCACCTAAAGCTAAAGCGAAAGTGTGCACAGCACACCACAGATCTCACTTTGCACTACACCTAGAAATGGCTTCTCTGCATCACTGATATCTAGCACAGAAATCTGCACGACGAATAACTATGTTGTACAAATGCTGGTTCTGGCATATCCTGCTTCATACCACTAGTCCCTGACAACCGGTATTCTGTGCAGAGCACCTCAGTGCAGTGTGGTTTCCCTAATCGCGGTTTGTAGCAAGAAGCGATTTCTGTCTAAGGGAGGTGAAGTGCCGTCTACCCCTCTCACAGAACACTCTGCTGGGAAGTTCTGCTACTGCCAAAACACGCCTGGCATGTGCACTTTTCTTCTAAAACCTCTCTACCATAGCAATATTCTCTGCTTCTTGAAAGCATACCATACACTCTTTCCACTATGCATAGCCAAGAGCACTGCAGTGCACCTAAAGATAAGCGAAAGTGTGCACAGCACACCACAGATCTCACTTTGCACTACACCTAGAAATGGCTTCTCTGCATCACTGATATCTAGCACAGAAATCTGCACGACGAATAACTATGTTGTACAGATGCTGGTTCTGGCATATCCTGCTTCATACCACTAGTCCCTGACAACCGGTATTCTGTGCAGAGCACCTCAGTGCAGTGTGGTTTCCCTAATCGCGGTTTGTAGCAAGAAGCGATTTCTGTCTAAGGGAGGTGAAGTGCCGTCTACCCCTCTCACAGAACACTCTGCTGGGAAGTTCTGCTACTGCCAAAACACGCCTGGCATGTGCACTTTTCTTCTAAAACCTCTCTACCATAGCAATATTCTCTGCTTCTTGAAAGCATACCATACACTCTTTCCACTATGCATAGCGAAGAGCACTGCAGTGCACCTAAAGCTAAAGCGAAAGTGTGCACAGCACACCACAGATCTCACTTTGCACTACACCTAGAAATGGCTTCTCTGCATCACTGATATCTAGCACAGAAATCTGCACGACGAATAACTATGTTGTACAGATGCTGGTTCTGGCATATCCTGCTTCATACCACTAGTCCCTGACAACCGGTATTCTGTGCAGAGCACCTCAGTGCAGTGTGGTTTCCTTAATCGCGGTTTGTAGCAAGAAGCGATTTCTGTCTAAGGGAGGTGAAGTGCCGTCTACCCCTCTCACAGAACACTCTGCTGGGAAGTTCTGCTACTGCCAAAACACGCCTGGCATGTGCACTTTTCTTCTAAAACCTCTCTACCATAGCAATATTCTCTGCTTCTTGAAAGCATACCATACACTCTTTCCACTATGCATAGCGAAGAGCACTGCAGTGCACCTAAAGCTAAAGCGAAAGTGTGCACAGCACACCACAGATCTCACTTTGCACTACACCTAGAAATGGCTTCTCTGCATCACTGATATCTAGCACAGAAATCTGCACGACGAATAACTATGTTGTAGCAAATGCTGGTTCTGGCATATCCTGCTTCATACCACTAGTCCCTGACAACCGGTATTCTGTGCAGAGCACCTCAGTGCAGTGTGGTTTCCTTAATCGCGGTTTGTAGCAAGAAGCGATTTCTGTCTAAGGGAGGTGAAGTGCCGTCTACCCCTCTCACAGAACACTCTGCTGGGAAGTTCTGCTACTGCCAAAACACGCCTGGCATGTGCACTTTTCTTCTAAAACCTCTCTACCATAGCAATATTCTCTGCTTCTTGAAAGCATACCATACACTCTTTCCACTATGCATAGCCAAGAGCACTGCAGTGCACCTAAAGCTAAAGCGAAAGTGTGCACAGCACACCACAGATCTCACTTTGCACTACACCTAGAAATGGCTTCTCTGCATCACTGATATCT
>JAKWBO010000768.1:0-27496 GCA_034336685.1 Luscinia luscinia | reverse complement strand
TGGTCACTGGGGGGTCACTGGGTGGTCACTGGGGTGGTCACTGGGTGGTCATTGGGGGTCACTCGGTGGTCATTGGGGGGTCACTGGGTGGTCATTGGGGGTCACTGGGCGGGTCACTCGGTGGTCACTGGGTGGTCACTCGGTGGTCACTGGGTGGTCATTCGGGGGTCACTGGGGTGGTCACTGGGGGGTCACTCGGTGGTCACTGGGGTGGTCACTGGGTGGTCACTGGGTGGTCATTGGGGGGTCACTGGGGCGGTCACTGGGTGGTCACTGGGTGGTCATTGGGGTGGTCATTGGGGTGGTCACTGGGGGGTCACTCGGTGGTCACTGGGGCGGTCACTGGGTGGTCACTGGGTGGTCATTGGGGGTCACTGCGGTGGTCTGGGTGGTCATTGGGGGGTCACTGGGTGGTCATTAGGGGGTCACTGAGGTGGTCACTGAGTGGTTATTGGGGGGTCACTGGGGCGATCACTGGGTGGTCATTGGGGGGTCGCTGGGTGGTCACTGGGTGGTCATTCGGGAATCACTGGGGGTCACTGGGGCGGTCACCGGGTGGTCATTTGGGGGTCACTGGGTGGTCATTGGGGGTCACTGCGTGGTCACTGGGGGGTCACTGGGGTGATCACTGGGTGGTCATTGGGGGTCACTGAGGTGGTCACTGGGTGGTCACTGGGGGGTCACTGGGTGGTCATTAGGGGGTCACTGGGTGGTCATTGGGTGGTCACTGGGGGGTCACTGGGTGGTCATTCGGGAGTCACTAGGTGGTCATTGGGGGGGTCACTGGGGGATCACTGGGGGAGTCTTGGGGGGTCACTGGGGTGGTCACTGGGGGGTCACTCGGTGGTCACTGGGTGGTCATTCGGGAGTCACTGGGTGGTCATTGGGGGTCATTCGGGAGTAACTAGGTGGTCATTGGGGGTCACTGGGTGGTCACTGGGTGGTCATTGGGGGTCACTGGGGGTCACTGGGGCGGTCACTGGGGGGTCACTCGGTGGTCACTGGGGTGGTCACTGGGTGGTCATTCGGGAGTCACTGGGTGGTCATTGGGGGGTCACTCGGTGGTCACTGGGTGGTCATTGGGGGTCACTGCGTGGTCACTGGGGGGTCACTGGGGGATCACTGGAGGAGTCTTGGGGGGTCCCTGGGGTCACGCCCGTGTCCCGTGTCCCCCAGGCCGGTCGGTGCAGCTCTGCGCGCCCCCCTGCCGGCGGGGGCTGTGCCTGCCCCGCCCCCTCGGGCGAGGCCCCGCCCCGGCCCCGCCCGCGCCGTGTCCCCGCGGCTGCAGTGACCAGGGCCGGTGCGAGCGCGGCCGCTGCCGCTGCTTCCCGGGCTTCAGCGGCCCCGACTGCGCCACCCCCGCCTGTGCTCCGGGCTGGGGCGGCGCCCGCTGCGACATCGGTGCGTCCCGATGCCCCCAGCGCTCCCAGTACCTCCCATCTTCCCCACCTCAGGGGTCCCGCTGCGGCACGCCCGCGTGTACCCCGGGATGGGAGAGGGCACTGCGGAGACATCGGGGCTCCCCGGTGCTCCCGGTGCCCCCCAGTGACTTCCCAGTGACACCAGCTCAGCGCTCCCAATGCCCCCTCCTCCCCTCCCATCCTGGGGGACCCTACTGTAACACCAGAGCGTGCCCAGTGCCCTTCAGAGTTCCTCCAGTGCTCCCATCCCAGTGCTCCCAGTACACCCCCACTTCTCTCCCCGTGCACGAGGGGTTCTCATGCCACCTCAGTGTGTCCCCAGGTGTCCCTATGTGCCACTCCCAGTGTCCTCCTGTGCCTCCCAGTGCCCCATACCTGAGTGCCCCCATCCCATTGTGTCCCCAGCATGTCCTAGGGTGTTCCCAGTGTGTCCCCACCCCTAGATGCCCCATCCCGGGGTGTCCCTGTGGTGTCCCCAGGGTGTCCCCATCCCATGGGTGTCCCTGTGGTGTCTCCAGGGTGTCCCCATCCCATGGGTGTCCCCTGATGTCCCCATGGTGTCCCTGCACTGTCCCCTCAGAGGTGCCCTGGGTGACACCACGGCTGGCCTCCCGCACCCGACATCCCTGCGCATCACCTGGCCCCAGCCCCTCGTTCCTCCCCGATGGCTACCGGGTGACACTTGTCCCCTGGTGAGTGGGGACACAGGAGACATCGGGGTGGGGGCATGAGGATGGGACAGGGACACAGAGGGGAGCAGCAGACCCCAGTGCCACCCATGTGGCCACAAAAGGATCACCCCAATATGTCCCCAAATCATTCCCACGTGTCCCCATGGTGTCCTCAGTGGTGTCCCCTATGTGTCCCAAACATGTCCCCCATAAGCTCCCTTCAATGTGTCCCAAGCATGTGCCCAGTGCATCCCCCCAGCACGTCTCCAGTGTGACCCCAGTACGTCCCATGGTGTCCCCAGCCTGTGTCCAGTGTGTCCCCAGTGTTCCCTACTGTGTCTCCACCATGCTCCCAGTGTGTTCCCAAGGTGTCCCCGATGTATCCCCCAACACGTCCCTGATGAGCTGTCACACTCTGTCCTCATTATGTCCCCAACATGTTTCCAATGTGTCCCTGAGTTCCCAACATGTTCCTAAGGTGTCCCCAGTGTGTCCCCCCGGTGTCCCCATGGTTTCCCCCGCCATCCCCTCACACTGTCCCCATCCCCAGGATGACCCCGTGGCCATGACAACGCACGAACTGCCCAGCTCTGCTGTCGCCTTCTCAGTGACAGGGCTGTCCCCAGGCCGCCCCTTCGAGCTGCTGGTCCAAGCCCGGAGGGGGCCGCATCTGGGGGCACCCGGGGTCCTGCGTCTGCGCACAGGTGGGACACTTGGGGACACCACTGGGACACCTGGGAACACCTTGGGAACAGGGAGGGGGTTGGGGCAACAGGGACAGGGTGGGAATGGCATGGAGATGAGGATGGAGAGGGCCTGAGCTCCTGCACCTCTGCACAGGTGGGGACACCTGGGGACAAGGCAGGCGGCATTGAGATGGAGTTAGGGACACAGCAGGGACAGGAATGGGAGTGGGGATGGAAGGACAGGAGTGGGGACAGTGGGTGGCATACAGATGGCAGTGGGAATGGGGATGGCGCCAGGATGGGGACAGTGATGACATGGGGTCACCATGGGGGCAGGAATAGCAAGGGGACAAGAGTGGGGTTGGGGGTGGCATGGGCATGGGGACAGGAATGAGAGGCAAAGGGACAGTGATAGCGCAGTGTCACAGTTCAGGGGACAGCCCAGATGCGTGGTCAGGAGTGGCACAGGGGATGGTGACAGCATGGGGACAGCATGGCATTGAACAGAGATGGGATGGCACAAGGGCTGGGTTGGGGACAGCGATGACATGACCTAGGGGGTGGGGACAAGGATGGAAGCAGAGATGCCAGGGGAACAGGGATAGGGGCAGCATGGGCATGGATACAGGGGGTAACATGACATGGGGACATGGGTGGGACAGGGATGGGACGGGGATCGGGACAGGGATGTCCCCCAGGGACTCTCTGCCACGACTGGTGACATGGGTCCCCTTTGCTCCACAGCACTCATCCCGCCTGTGCCCCACTATGAGGGGTCCCCGGGGTCGCCTCAGGGCTCCCTGGGGTCCCCAGCAGTGGCACCATCAGCCCGAGGGCCCCCAGAGTCCCCAGGATCCCCAGGACGGCTGGGGTCCCCAGGATCACCAGTGTCACCCATATCACCAGACTTGTCTTTGGGGTCACCAGCATCCCCCAAGGTTCCAGCATCCCCAGTAGCTCGAGGGTCCCTGGGATCCCCAGCACCCTCAAGGTCATCAGTGTCACCAGAATCCCCAGAGTCACCAGCATCACCAGAATTCCCAGGGTCATCAGTGTCACCAGATTTGTCAGTGTCATCAGTGTCCCCACAGTCCCCAGTGTTTCCAGGGTCCACTCCACCCCCATGGTCCCCAGTGTCCCCACTGTCCCCAGGCATCCCCTCCCTGCAGGACCTGGTGGCACGGCTGTCCACGTACAGTGGATCCCTGCTCCAGCGTCTCGAGAGCCACCTTAGGGCCACCAACTACCCACTCCGTGGCAACCAGACAGTGCCAGGGGTGGCCCGTGCCATCCTCGCCTACATCCTGCGCCGACACCCGGCCCTTGGGAGAGTGCAAGGATCCACAGGTGGGTGTGATGGCTGGGGGCTGAAGCAGGAGGGAGTGCGAGCATTGGGGGAAAAGGATGCCTCAGGGATGGGGGGCACAAGGGGAGGGACATCCTGGAGAGTGGGACAGGAGCAATGGGGAGAAAGGAACATCACAGTGAGGTGGTGGGGGGATGGTGGGAGTGGGGAGGGGGACAGAACAGGGATGGGATAATCCAGGGAGGGTGAAATGGAAGGGATGGGGGAAGGGGATTTAGGAGGATGGGGAGGATGGGTGGAAAGACATCCTGAGAAGGAGGAGGATAACTGGGAGAGGGGAAAGGACATCCTGGGGAGGGGAATGAGAAAGATGGGGTGGCAGGGGTGTCCTGTAACACACTCTCTGGGGTCAGGGGAGAGCGGAAACCAGGAGCCAGTGCCGGAATGGGGGGACATGGATGGGGTGAAGCTGACAGAGCCATGGAGGGACGTGGGGAAAACAGGTACCAGTGTGGGGGGTGATGGATGGGATAAGCTCAGGTGTTGGGCTTGATGATCCTTGTGGGCCCCATCCGGTTCAGAAGATTCTGTGATTGTGTGATACCTGAGATGGATGGATGGATGGATGGATGGATGGATGGATGGATGGATGGATGGATGGATGGATGGATGGATGATGGATGGATGGGTGCATGGTGACTGTGATGGGTAATGATGGATGGTGATGATAATGATGATGATCAGTGGTGAATGAATGATGAATATTGGGGCAATTTGTTGGATGTTTGATCTATCAAATCAGTGGTTAGATAGTTGGATGATCCAAACGAGGGAGAAAAGAGAAATGTGCATGAAAAGAACTGTGCTTGAATGGATGAGTGGACAGAATCTGCAATGAATGATCAAGGAGGTGAAAGGGTGGATGGATGTCCAGATGGACACACCCATCACGATCCCATATCCATCACAGCTGCAGAAGAGCCAGAGGAGCTGCCCCTGCCCTCAGAGGAGCAAAAACATGAGAAACTTCAAACTGAGACCCCCCCATCTGATGCCCTCCCAGTGCAGGCAGTACTGGGGGAGCTGAAGGTCTCAAGCATCAGCCCCAGCTCCGTGGGGCTGCAGTGGAGTGTCCCCAAGGGCTCCTTTGACTCCTTCACGCTGCAGTACCGGGATGCCCAGGGCCAGCCCCAGGCCCTGCCCATCGATGGAGGGTCCCGCTCGGTGACAGTGCCGGGCTTGTCCCCGTCCCACCGGTACCGCTTCCACCTCTACGGACTGAGGGGCAGGAAGAAGATTGACCATGTCTCCACCGAGGGGGTGACAGGTGAGGGAGAAGATCAGAGGGATAAGGGTGCATAGAGGGAGGGAGAAAAGGAGGGATTAAGGGATAGGGGAATGGGTGGGTGAAGGAAGGGAAAGATGGAGGATGGATGGATGGATGGATGGATGGATGGATGGATGGATGGATGGATGGATGGATGGATGGACGGATGGATGGATGGATGGATGGATGGATGGATGGATGGATGGATGGATGGATGGATGGGTGGATGAGATGGATGGATGGATGGATGGATGGATAGATGGATGGATGGATGGATGGATGGATGGGTGGATGGATGGATGGATGGATGGGTGGATGGATGGATGGATGGATGGATGGATGGGTGGATGGATGGATGGATGGATGGTGATTGGAGGGTTGCATGAATATATGGGTTGATGTATGGTTAAGGTGAGACATGGATGCATTGATGGATGGATTGATGAATGGACAGATGAAGAGATAAGGAATGGGTGGATGACTTAAAATGAATGGTGGCTTCTGGGTGAGTTTGTTGGGTAGATTGAAGGGTGGGGGGATGGTGGGGAATGCATGGATGGTGATGGATGATATATTGATGGAGGGGGGCCTCCTGGGTGGATTGCATGGATGAAGGCTGAATGGACAGGTGGCTGGACAGACACACACGTGGCGGAGCCCATGGCTGGTTTTTGCTTTAAGTGAGTAAGGAGGTGAGTGTAGAGGAATAGGGCTGTAGGATTGTATTCAAATTACATTCAAACAGGATTGTATTCAAAGACTGACTGAAGGAAACAGGACGGATGGATAAATGGGTGGATGAAGATGAATGAATGGATGAAGATGGATACTGGATGATAGCTGTTGGGGCAGTTTGTCAGTAGTTTGACATGTCAGATTAGTGGGTGGTTGGTGGATGACCCAATGCAGGGTGAGATTAAAAAAGGTGGTGAAAAATGTGCATGGTATGACCTGTAGTGTGGTGAAAGGGTATATGATGGGTGCCAGAATGGATAGTCCTGCAGATAAAAGTGTAAATGGAAGGATGTATACCCATTGCAGGCACAGAAGAGCCAGAGGAGTTGCCCCTGCCCTCAGAGGAGCAAAAACATCCAAAACTTCATACTGAGACCCCCCCATCTGATGCCCCACCAGTGCCAGTGGTGTTGGGGGAGCTGAGGGTCTCCAGTGTCACCCCAGACTCTGTGCAGCTGCAGTGGAGTGTCCCCAAGGGCTCCTTTGACTCCTTCACGCTGCAGTACCGGGATGCCCAGGGCCAGCCCCAGGCCCTGCCCATCGATGGAGGGTCCCGCTCGGTGACAGTGCCGGGCTTGTCCCCGTCCCACCGGTACCGCTTCCACCTCTATGGGCTGAGGGGCAGGAAGAAGATTAATCGTGTCTCTATTGACATTATCACAGGTGAGATGGATGGTCAGAGGGATGGATGGATGGATGGATGGATGGATGGATGGATGGATGGATGGATGGATGGATGGATGGATGGATGGATGGAGAGGTGGATGGATCAAAAGATCCTCATTCCTTCCCCGTCTGTTAGTAAGCACCCACTGTCTTGGGCACCATCCAATCAACCATTGACCCTTCCACTGACTTGGTGACCAACAATTGCCATCTACTATCATCATCATCAACCATCTATTATCCACCATTATCATCTGTCATTTTCATCTACTGTGTATCACCATCACCATAATCTTCATTCACCAATCCTCACAATCATCATCATCACCATCATCATCATCATCATTCATCAATCATCTTCCATCCATCCATCCATCCATCCATCCATCCATCCATCCATCCATCCATCCATCCATTCTCCCATCTACCTATCCAGCACTTTTCATCCATCAACGATGGAGGGATGAATGGAAGAATGTCCATGGGAAATGGAGTTGGGAGGGACAGCGGCCTGGAGGGATGTGGGAAGAAAGAACCAGAGATCGATATGGAATTGGGTTTGGGTTGTGATGATGGATGGATGGATGGATGGATGGATGGATGGATGGATGGATGGATGGATGATGAGTGCCAGAATGAATAATCCAGAATATGGAAAGCTGGAAGTGTGGCTGGATGGGGTTGTGTGGTACATGGTGGATGGATGTTTGGATGGAAGAACCCATCACCATCCCCTCTCCATCACAGCTACAGAAGAGCCAGAGGAACTGCCCCTGCCCACAGAGGAGCCACAGCACGAGAAACCCCAAACTGAGGCACCCACATCTGAGGCTGCTCCAGCACAGGCAGTGCTGGAGGATCTGAGGGTCTCCAGTGTCACCCCAGACTCTGTGCAGCTGCAGTGGAGTGTCCCCAAGGGCTCCTTTGACTCCTTCACGCTGCAGTACCGGGATGCCCAGGGCCAGCCCCAGGCCCTGCCCATCGATGGAGGGTCCCGCTCGGTGACAGTGCCGGGCTTGTCCCCGTCCCACCGGTACCGCTTCCACCTCTACGGGCTGAGGGGAGGCAAAAGGACTGACCGTGTCTCTACCGACACTGTCACAGGTGAGTCAGAAAGTCAAGAAAGATGCAAGGATCAAGAAATGGAGGCACCAGGGGATCCCATGTTCATCACATACCCATGGGAATCCATTGACTCAGCACCACCTGCTCAACCATCAACCCTTCTACCAGCCTACTCACTAGCACCTTCCATCATCCATCCTCCATCATCCGCCATCAACAGTAGCAACTCATCAGTTATCCATTGTCTTCCGTCGTCTTCATCAACCTTGTATAACCATCATCCATCAGTAATTATGCTTTCATCTATTCTTCTATGCTTTTCTCTTCCTCCTTTCATCAACCATGGATTCAGTGATGAATGAAGAGAAGATTCTCCATGGGAAATGGGGGTGTGTGAGGTGAAGTCATGGAGAGATGTGTTACAAAAGAAGGATGGATGTGGTGTTGTCTAGGGTGTTGTGATGGATGTGGGGTGTGTGATGGGAGGGAGGGATGGATGGATGGATGGATGGATGGATGGATGGATGGATGGATGGATGGATGGAGGGATGGATGGAGGGATGGATGGTGGATGGATGGATGGATGGATGGATGGATGGATGGATGGATGGATGGAGGGATGGATGGATGGATGGATGGAGGGAGGGATGGATGGATGGTGGATGGGTGAATGATCCAATGGATCCATACATGTGTGAATGGATGGATTGGTTACTGGGTCGTGGAATGGATTTATGGAAGGACAAATGGATGTCCTTGCCAATCACTATCTCCCTTCCCATGCAGCTCATTATGAAGTCTTGCCCTCAGAGGAGCCCCAGCTGGAGAAGCCCAAAACTGAGTCCACTGCAACAGAGGCACTCCCAGCTCAATCGATGTTGGGGGATCTGAGGGTCTCCAGTGTCACCCCAGACTCTGTGCAGCTGCAGTGGAGTGTCCCTGAGGGCTCCTTTGACTCCTTCACGCTGCAGTACCGGGATGCCCAGGGCCAGCCCCAGGCCCTGCCCATCGATGGAGGGTCCCGCTCGGTGACAGTGCCGGGCTTGTCCCCGTCCCACCGGTACCGCTTCCACCTCTACGGGCTGAGGGGAGGCAGAAGGACTGACCGTGTCTCTACCGACACTGTCACAGGTGAGTCAGAAAGTCAAGAAGTGATGCAAGGATGGAGAAATGGAGGCACCAGGGGATCCCATCCCCATCACATGCCCACCAGCGAGCAGCCATTGGCTTAGCACCATCTACTCAAATATCAATGCTTCCACCAGCCTATTCACTAGCATCTTCCATCATCCATCATCCATCATCCATCATCCATCATCCATCATCCATCATTCACCATCAGCAGAAGTAATCCATCAATTATCCATTGTCATCCATCATCTTCATCTACCATGTATAAGCATCATCCCTCAATTACCATGCATCCATCTATCCCTCTGTTCTTCCCTCATGCTCTATCCATCAAGGATGGATTCAGTGATGGATGAATGGAAGATTGTCCATGGGAAAAGGGGAGGAAGAGGTGAGGGCATGGTGACGTAGTAAGAAGGGAATAGATGGATATGGATTTCTCTAGGAAGTTGTGTTGAATGTTGAGTGTGTGATGGGAAGGATGGATGGATGGATGGATGGATGGATGGATGGATGGATGGATGGATGGATGGATGAATGAAGAGGATGGATGGATGGATGGATGGATGGATGGATGGATGGATGGATGGATGGATGGATGGATGGATGGATGGATGATCCAATGGATCAATACTTGGCAGAATGGATAGATTAATTGCCAGGTGATGGGATGGGCATTTGGAAGGACACATGGCTGCTCATGCCAATCATCATCCCCCCTCCAATGCAGCCAGGGAAGAACCCTTGCCCTCAGAGGAGCCGCAGCAGGAGAAGCCCAAAACTGTGTCCCCTGCATCTGAGGCACTCCCGGCACGAGCGATGCTGGAGGATCTGAGGGTCTCCAGTGTCACACCCAACTCTGTGCAGCTGCAGTGGAGTGTCCCCAAGGGCTCCTTTGACTCCTTCACGCTGCAGTACCGGGATGCCCAGGGCCAGCCCCAGGCCCTGCCCATCGATGGAGGGTCCCGCTCGGTGACAGTGCCGGGCTTGTCCCCGTCCCACCGGTACCGCTTCCACCTCTACGGGCTGAGGGGAGGCAGAAGGACTGACCGTGTCTCTACCGACACTGTCACAGGTGAGTCAGAACGTCAAGAAGGGATGCAAGGATCAAGAAATGGAGGCATCAAGGGATCCCTTCCCCATCGCATACTCACCTGTGGGCAGCCACTGACTCAGCACCATCTGCTCAACCATCAACCCTTCCACCACTCGATTAACCAGCATCTTCCATCATCCATCATCCATCATCCATCATGCATCATTCACCAACAGCAGAAGTAATCCATCAATTATCCATTGTCATCCATCATCTTCATCTACCATGTATAAGCATCATCCCTCAATTACCATGCATCCATCTATCCCTCTGTTCTTCCCTCATGCTCTATCCATCAAGGATGGATTCAGTGATGGATGAATGGAAGATTGTCCATGGGAAAAGGGGAGGAAGAGGTGAGGGCATGGTGACGTAGTAAGAAGGGAATAGATGGATATGGAATTCTCTAGGAAGTTGTGTTGAATGTTGAGTGTGTGACGGGAAGAATGGATGGATGGATGGATGGATGGATGGATGGATGGATGGATGGATGGATGGATGGATGGATGGAAGGATGGATGGATGGTTGAATGAAGAGGATGGATGGATGGATGGATGGATGGATGGATGGATGGATGGATGGATGGATGGATGGATGGATGGATGGATGATCCAATGGATCAATACTTGGCAGAATGGATAGATTAATTGCCAGGTAATGGGATGGGCATTTGGAAGGACACATGGCTGCTCATGCCAATCATCATCCCCCCTCCAATGCAGCTAGGGAAGAACCCTTGCCCTCAGAGGAGCCGCAGCAAGAGAAGTCCAAAACTGTGTCCCCTGCATCTGAGGCACTCCCGGCACGAGCGATGCTGGAGGATCTGAGGGTCTCCAGTGTCACCCCTAGCTCAGTGGGGCTGCAGTGGAGTGTCCCCAAGGGCTCCTTTGACTCCTTCACGCTGCAGTACCGGGATGCCCAGGGCCAGCCCCAGGCCCTGCCCATCGATGGAGGGTCCCGCTCGGTGACAGTGCCGGGCTTGTCCCCGTCCCACCGGTACCGCTTCCACCTCTATGGGCTGAGGGGCAGGAAGAAGATTTACCATGTCTCCACTGAAGTCGTGACAGGTAACGGGGAAGGTCATGAGGAGGAAGGGAGGGTGGACGTATGGATGAAGAATAAAGGATATTTGGAGAGATGGAGGGATCAAAGTATAGTGGAATGGGGAATGGAAGTTTGGAGGAAGGGATGGAGTGATGGAGTAATCGGCGAATGGATATATGCATGGATGGATGAATGGAGGATGGGTGCCAGAATGAATAGTCCAGAATATGGAAGGTTGGAAGTGTGGATGGATGGGGCTGTGTGGTACATGGTGGATGGGTGCTTGGATGGAAGAACCCATCACCATCCCCTCTCCATCACAGCTGCAGAAGAGCCAGAGGAACTGCCCCTGCCCACAGAGGAGCCGCAGCATGAGAAACCCCCAACTGAGGCACCCACATCTGAGGCTGCTCCAGCACAGGCAGTGCTGGAGGATCTGAGGGTCTCCAGTGTCACCCCAGACTCTGTGCAGCTGCAGTGGAGTGTCCCCAAGGGCTCCTTTGACTCCTTCACGCTGCAGTACCGGGATGCCCAGGGCCAGCCCCAGGCCCTGCCCATCGATGGAGGGTCCCGCTCGGTGACAGTGCCGGGCTTGTCCCCGTCCCACCGGTACCGCTTCCACCTCTACGGGCTGAGGGGAGGCAGAAGGACTGACCGTGTCTCTACCGACACTGTCACAGGTGAGACAGAAAGTCAAGAAGTGATGCAAGGATCAAGAAATGGAGACACCAGGGGATCCCATCCCCATCGCATACTCACCAGCGGGCAGCCATTGACTCAGCACCATCTGCTCAACCATCAACCCTTCCACCACTCGATTAACCAGCATCTTCCATCATCCGTCATCCATCATCCATCATGCATCATTCACCATCAGCAGAAGTAATCCATCAATTATGCATTGTCATTCATCATCTAAATCTACCATGTATAAGCATCATCCCTCAATTACCATGCATCCATCTATCCCTCTGTTCTTCCCTCATGCTCTATCCATCAAGGATGGATTCAGTGATGGATGAATGGAAGATTGTCCATGGGAAAAGGGGTGGGAGAGGTGAGGGCATGGTGACGTAGTAAGAAGGGAATAGATGGATATGGAATTCTCTAGGAAGTTGTGTTGAATGTTGAGTGTGTGATGGGAAGAATGGATGGATGGATGGATGGATGGATGGATGGATGGATGGATGGATGGATGGATGGATGGATGGATGGATGGATGGATGGATGGATGGATGGATGGATGGATGGATAGATGGATGGAAGGGGATGGATGGATGGATGGATAGATGGATGGAAGGATGGATGGTTGAATGAAGAGGATGGATGGATGGATGGATGGATGGATGGATGGATGGATGGATGGATGGATGGATGGACGGATGGATGGATTATCCAATGGATCAATACTTGGCAGAATGGATAGATTAATTGCCAGGTGATGGGATGGGCATTTGGAAGGACACATGGATGCTCATGCTAATCATCATCCCCGCTCCAATGCAGCTAGGGAAGAACCCTCGCCCTCAGAGGAGCCGCAGCAGGAGAAGCCCAAAACTGTGTCCCCTGCATCTGAGGCACTCCCGGCGCGAGCGATGCTGGAGGATCTGAGGGTCTCCAGTGTCACACCCAACTCTGTGCAGCTGCAGTGGAGTGTCCCCAAGGGCTCCTTTGACTCCTTCACGCTGCAGTACCGGGATGCCCAGGGCCAGCCCCAGGCCCTGCCCATCGATGGAGGGTCCCGCTCGGTGACAGTGCCGGGCTTGTCCCCGTCCCACCGGTACCGCTTCCACCTCTACGGGCTGAGGGGAGGCAGAAGGACTGACCGTGTTTCTACCGACACTGTCACAGGTGAGTCAGAAAGTCAAGAAAAATGCAAGGATCAAGAAATGGAGGCATCATGGGATCCCTTCTCCATCGCATACCCACCAGCGAGCAGCCACTGACTCAGCACCATCTGCTCAACCATCAACCCTTCCACCACTCCATTAACCAGCATCTTCCATCATCCATCATCCATCATCCATCATGCATCATTCACCAACAGCAGAAGTAATCCATCAATTATGCATTGTCATTCATCATCTAAATCTACCATGTATAAGCATCATCCCTCAATTACCATGCATCCATCTATCCCTCTGTTCTTCCCTCATGCTCTATCCATCAAGGATGGATTCAGTGATGGATGAATGGAAGATTGTCCATGGGAAAAGGGGAGGAAGAGGTGAGGGCATGGTGACGTAGTAAGAAGGGAATAGATGGATATGGAATTCTCTAGGAAGTTGTGTTGAATGTTGAGTGTGTGATGGGAAGAATGGATGGATGGATGGATGGATGGATGGATGGATGGATGGATGGATGGATGGATGGATGGATGGATGGATGGATGGATGGAAGGATGGATGGATGGTTGAATGAAGAGGATGGATGGATGGATGGATGGATGGATGGATGGATGGATGGATGGATGGATGGATGGATGGATGGATGGATGGATGGATGGATGGATGGATGGATGATCCAATGGATCAATACTTGGCAGAATGGATAGATTAATTGCCAGGTGATGGGATGGGCATTTGGAAGGACACATGGATGCTCATGCTAATCATCATCCCCGCTCCAATGCAGCTAGGGAAGAACCCTTGCCCTCAGAGGAGCCGCAGCAAGAGAAGTCCAAAACTGTGTCCCCTGCATCTGAGGCACTCCCGGCGCGAGCGATGCTGGAGGATCTGAGGGTCTCCAGTGTCACCCCAGACTCTGTGCAGCTGCAGTGGAGTGTCCCCAAGGGCTCCTTTGACTCCTTCACGCTGCAGTACCGGGATGCCCAGGGCCAGCCCCAGGCCCTGCCCATCGATGGAGGGTCCCGCTCGGTGACAGTGCCGGGCTTGTCCCCGTCCCACCGGTACCGCTTCCACCTCTACGGACTGAGGGGCAGGAAGAAGATTGACCATGTCTCCACCGAGGGGGTGACAGGTAAATGGGAAGGTACGGGAGTGGAGGGTGGGTGGATATATGGATGAAGAATAATGGATATGTATATAGATGAAGGGATCAAGGGATGGGTGGATGGATGGATGGATGGATGGATGGATGGATGGATGGATGGATGGATGGATGGATGGATGGATGGATGATGTGTGCCAGAATGAATAATCCAGAATATGGAAAGCCAGAAGTGTAGATGGATGGGGTTGTGTGGTACATGGTCGGTGGATGCTTGGATGGAAGGACCCATCACCATCCCCTCTCCATCACAGCTGCAGAAGAGCCAGAGGAACCGCCCCTGCCCACAGAGGAGCCGCAGCATGAGAAACCCCAAACTGAGGCACCCACATCTGAGGCTGCTCCAGCACAGGCAGTGCTGGAGGATCTGAGGGTCTCCAGTGTCACCCCAGACTCTGTGCAGCTGCAGTGGAGCGTCCCCAAGGGCTCCTTTGACTCCTTCACGCTGCAGTACCGGGATGCCCAGGGCCAGCCCCAGGCCCTGCCCATCGATGGAGGGTCCCGCTCGGTGACAGTGCCGGGCTTGTCCCCGTCCCACCGGTACCGCTTCCACCTCTATGGGCTGAGGGGAGGCAGAAGGACTGACCGTGTCTCTACCGACACTGTCACAGGTGAGTCAGAAAGTCAAGAATGATGCAAGGATCAAGAAATGGAGGCATCAAGGGATCCCATGCCCATCACATACCCACCAGGGCGCAGCTATTGACTCAGCACTATCTGATCAAGCATCAGCCCTTCCACCACTCGATTGACTAGCACCTTCCATCATCCATCAAGCACCCTCATCCAACATCCAACATCTACGTTAAACAGCAGTAATCCATCAATTATCCATTGTCATCCATCATCCTCATCTATTATTACCACCATCATCCATCAATTATCATGCAACCATCTATCCTTCCATTTTTCCCTCATGCTCTATCCATCAAGGATGGATTCAATGATGGATGAATGGAAGATTGTCCATAAGAAACTGGGGTAGGAAGGGTGGGGGTGTGGAGAGATAAGAAAGAGACAGATGGATGTGGAATTGTCTGGGGATGTTTGATGGATGTTGAGTGTGTGATGGGAAAAATGGATGGATGGATGGATGGATGGATGGATGGATGGATGGATGGATGGATGGATGGATGGATGGATGGATGGATGGATGGATGGATGGATGGATGAATTGATGAATGGGTGTATAGTTTCATGGCTGAATAGACAGATGTTCATGTGTGCATGGATGACTAGAGCTAATGATGGACGGTAGATGGATGGATGTATAGATGGATGCATGGGTGGATGGATGTATAGATGGATGGATGGGTGGATGGATGTATAGATGGATGGAGGGATGGATGATCCAATGGATCAATACATGTGTGAATGGATGGTTGTCAGGGGGGTGGGATGAACATTTGTAGGGACACATGGATGCCCATGCCCATTACCCTCTCCCTTCCAATGTAGCTAGTGAAGAACCTTTGCCGTCAGTGGAGCCCCAAGAGGATCCGCTGCAGACCCAGTCCCCTGCATCTGAGGCACTCCCGGCACGAGCAGTATTGGGAGAGCTGAGGGTCTCCAGTGTCACACCCAACTCTGTGCAGCTGCAGTGGAGTGTCCCCAAGGGCTCCTTTGACTCCTTCACGCTGCAGTACCGGGATGCCCAGGGCCAGCCCCAGGCCCTGCCCATCGATGGAGGGTCCCGCTCAGTGACGGTGCCAGGGCTGTCACCATCCTACCGCTACCACTTCCACCTCTATGGGCTGAGGGGCAGGAAGAAGATTAACCACGTTTCCACCAAGGTCTTGACAGGTAAAGGGGAAGGTAAGGGAGAGGAAGGGTGGGTGGATGTATGAATGAAGAATAATGGATATGTGCAGAGATGGAGGGATCAAGGGATGGAGGAATGAGTGTTTGGTGGAATGTATGGTGAGGTGGACTAGTGGATGGATGGATGGATGGATGGATGGATGGATGGATGGATGGATGGATGGATGGATGGATGGATGATGACTTAGTCTATTAATGAGTAGATGTTTGATGGATGGACACATGTTGGCTGCCAAAATGAATTACCCAGGAATTGAAAGTGTGAAGCGATGGATAGGTGGATGAATGGATGGAATTGCTGGTGTGTGTGATGTTCGGATGGACCCAGCATTCCCATATCCATCACCATCTCCTCTGCATCACAGCTGCAGCAGAGCCAGGGGAGCTGCCCCTACCCTCAGAGTAGCTCCAGCCTGATGATCTCCAAACTGAAGCTTTCCTATCTGAGACCCCTCTTGCACAGGTGGTGCTAGGAGGGCTAAGGGTCTCCAGGTTCACCCCTAGCTCTGTGGAGCTGCAGTGGAGTGTTTCTGAGGGCCTCTTTGACTCCATTACTCTGCAATACGGAGACGCAGGACCAGCCCAGACCCTTCCTGTCAGTGGCAAATTTCGCCCAGTGACAGTGTTGGGGCTGTCCCCATCCCATTGGTACCAATTCCACCTGTATGGGCTCTGTGGAGGCAAAAGAATTGACCATGTCTCCACTGATGTTATTACAGGTGATGGGAAATCTTCAAGGGGGAAGGGTTGGAGAGATGGTTGTAGAGGTGGAGAGACTGACGTAGAGATGGATGGAGAGGGGGACAATGGATGCATTCATGTAGTGTTGGATGGAATCATGTTTAGAAGGACGGAGACATGAACGTGAGGATCATTGGATGCCTGAAGAACTGCGTAATGATGGGATGAATGGAGGGTTGGGTGGACGGTAACTGAACAAACACACTGTGAATGGGTGAGTGGTTGAAGAAGTCTGGATGGCTGGAGTTTGGGATTCCACTATGAACACTGGGTTTGAGAGAGAAGGATGCATGGATGCATGGATGGATATATGGATGATGGATTGTTGGTCAATAGGCAGGCAGGAAGTAACAATCATTGAGTGGACGTTTTCTGGGATTTGTGACTGCCTGATTGTGGATGGTGATGTGGAGCTGAAGGAGCAGTGGGTGGAACTGGACAGGGAAACCGGGGGCAGCTGGGAGATGGAGAGATGGCTTGAACCATGGGAGGTTGGAGTGATGATGGGATTGATGCTTGGATGGATGGATGGATGGATGGATGGATGGATGGATGGATGGATGATGGTGGATATTGCATGAATCAAGATGATCAATGATGTTAATTATGACAATGATGAAGATGGTGGATGATGGCAGATGCTAAGCAGTAAGTCCATGGAAGAGTCAGTTGTTGATTGGATGGGGCTGGGGTCGATGGGTGCTCAGTGACAGGTGAGGAGGGAATGGTGAGAAGGGACTGGGAGGAAATGGTGCATGATGGATAATGGATAGTTGGGTGGATGATAGATGGATATATGGACGGACATACCGATACCCACACCCATCAGTGTCCCCTCTCTCTTGTTGCTGCAGCCGACCCAGAGGATCTGCCCTCACCCTCAATGGACACCCCAACTGAGGCCTCCACAGCCACAACTGAGGCCCCCACAGCTGAGGACCACAAACCCGAGCACTCCCGAACTGAGGCCCCCTTGGCAAGGGCAGTGTTGGGGGAGCTGAAGGTCTCCAGTGTCACCCCAGACTCTGTGCAGCTGCAGTGGAATGTCCCCAAGGGCTCCTTTGATTCCTTCACGCTGCAGTACCGGGATGCCCAGGGCCAGCCCCAGGCCCTGCCCATCGATGGAGGGTCCCGCTCGGTGACAGTGCCGGGCTTGTCCCCGTCCCACCGGTACCGCTTCCACCTCTACGGGATGCACAGAGAGAAAAGAATTGACCATGTTTCCATTGACGCCATCACAGGTGAGAGGGAAAGTCAGAGGAAAGAAGGGATGTGAGAGAGGTGGAGGGATGGAGAGGTAGAGACATCAAGGGATGGATGAATCAGAGGTTTTCCATCCCCACCCTATATCAAGCACTTTTCTTGTCTGGCATCATGCAGTCAACAATCAACCCTTCCACTGACCTATTGAATAACACACGCCATCAATCCATCATCATCATCATCGATCATGATGATTCATCATCATCAGTCATAATCAACAATCCATGACCATTATTAATATCCATTATCAATATCCATCATCATCGTCGTCATGATTTTCTATCCATGAAGGATGAACAACTCAATGGTTTTACAGATTTTGCTCTGGATGTTGGGTGGGTTCCTGTCCAAATTGAAGGAAGTACGTGGGTGGGTAGGTGGATGGGGGTTGGGAAGGTGGGATGGATGGATGGATGGATGGATGGATGGATGGATGGATGGATGGACGGACAAATGGACGGATGGAGGGCGCCTGCTGTCCATATGTGTGTCTTGATGGACAGAAGATTGTCTATGGAAATGGGGGCTGGGAGGGTTGGAGGCAATGGGGGAATGTGGAGGGAAAGAAACAGAGAGATGAATATGGTATTGAGTGGGGGGGTTGGATTGGGTGTTGGGTGGTGGTGGGATGGATGAACAATGGGTGAGGGGATGGTTGGGTAGATGATGGATGTACATATGGATGAACACATGGACAGCCACACCCATCAGTGTCTCCTCTGCACAGCAGCCACAGACAAGCCAGAGGAGCCACCCTCACCATCAGAGGAGCCACCCCCACCCTCAGAGAAGCCCCAAAGTGAAGCCCCACCAACTGAGGACAAACCTGAGCAGCCCCAAACTGAGCTCCCCCTGGTGCAGGCAGTGCTGGAGGATCTGAGGGTCTCCAGTGTCACCCCAGACTCTGTGCAGCTGCAGTGGAGTGTCCCCAAGGGCTCCTTTGACTCCTTCACCCTGCAGTACCGGGATGCCCAGGGCCAGCCCCAGGCCCTGCCCATCGATGGAGGGTCCCGCTCGGTGACAGTGCCGGGCTTGTCCCCGTCCCACCGGTACCGCTTCCACCTCTACGGGCTGAGGGGAGGCAGAAGGACTGACCGTGTCTCCACTGAGGCCACCACTGGTGAGGAGCTGCAGGGACTCCCCCAGGGCCCCTCAGAGAATGGAGCTGGAGTGGGGACAGGGCTGGAGTGGGGCCCAGGGGGAGCTCAAGGGAACAGGGGATACTGAGGGCTGGGGGATTTAGGGGAAAGGGGAGCTGGAGGCAACCGGGGATTGGAGGGGGCTGGAGATGAGGGGGCGTGTAACACCTGGAGGGACTCTGATCGGCTGGGGACTGAGAGGAACTGGGAAAAGCTCAGGGGACTGGCTAGAACTGGGACCTGGGCTAATCTGGGGCCTGGATGAAAGTGCATAGAACTGGGGAATAGGTGGAACTGGGGCAAACTGGGCCAGGGGTGGAGCTGAGGATTGGCAAAGACTGGGAGAAACTGGGCGCTGGAGAGAATTTTGGGGGGGGTACTGGGTATCTGTGGAGATCTGTGAACTGGGAGGGACTGGGGACTTGGGGAACGGGAGGAATATGGGGGATTAGTTACTGGGGTGACTGGGAGGAATTTGAGAGTTGGGGGGGATCATGACAGCTCAGTGGGGACCAGAGAGAACAGTGGGATTAGAGGAGGATTGGGAGCAACTGAGGCTACTTGGGGAAATTAGAGAATGAGGGGAAACTGGGTTAGGGGAGGGATTGGGGCCAGGGTTGAGCTGGGGACTGGAGAGAACTGGGGGAAATGGGCACTGGGAAGACTGGGGGGATCTGGGGACTGGGAGGTACTGGAGGAAACGGGCCTGTGAGGAGAAACTGGGCACTGAGGGTGACTAGAGGGGACTGGGAATCAGGAGTCTGGGGAAAATTTGGGGTCCATTGGGCACAGTGTGAGGGCAGGGCCGGGGGGCCCGTGGGAGGGTTTGGGGTGTCGGGGTGACAACAGTGGCTTTTGGGGTAGCAGTGGGGGATTTTGGGGTGCCAGCAGTGCGTCCTTCCCCAGGCGCCCCAGGGACCCTCTGGGTGGGCTCCGTGTGGCCCCGCAGTGCCTGGCTGCACTGGGACTCCCCACACACCCCCCCCGACGGCTACGAGCTGCAGTATGGCCCCCCCGGGGGGGCCCAGCAGGTAACGACCCCCGAAAAACCGCAGCAACACCCGGGAGTGCCCCAATACCTCCTTGGGGGACCCAACAGCCCCCTGGGAACCCAAACAACACTTCAGGGTGTCCCATTACCCTCTTTGGGCACCCCAGAACACCTTTGGGGCACTCCAGTGGGTATGTCAATCCCTCCCTGGGGGCTCCCTGCCCCCGGATACCCCAATACCCCTCGTGCCCCAGACCCTGTGGCTGCCCCCCGAGGCTACGTCGCAGCAGCTCCGGGGGCTGGAGCCGGCGGGACGCTATGGGGCGCGGCTGTGGGGCCGAGGGGAGCCCCCCAACCTGCCCCCCTCGAGGCCACCTTTGACACTCGTGAGTGGGGGTGCTGCGGGGTGTGCAGGGATCACTGGGGGAGCATCTGGACCCCCGGGCGCTTTTGGGGGGTGGGTCCATGGGAGGGAGACGAGCCAGGGTTATGGGGGGCACCCGAGGGTTCTTTTGGAGGAGGGGGTTATTTGGGGGTTGGTGCCTGGGGATCTGGGCCCTTTGGGGGGCACTGGGGGTACCAGGTCCTTTGGGGGCCCTGGGTTGATGGGCCAGGGTGGGTCCTTGAGAGGCACTCGGTTACTGGGGCCGTACTGGGGGCCGTGGGGAAGGGGATGTCGTTTTGTGGGGCTGGGACACGGACAGAGAGCTGGAATTCCACTGGGGGACGACACCTGCACCCTTGGGTCCCTTTTTGGGGAACGGTGTCCTTTGGGGGGACAGCTCCAGCCCTGGGTCATGTGGGGGCAGGGCTGAGATCCTGGGGTGGCACCAAGACACCCGAGTTTCCATGGGAGGCATCGAGGCAGTGCCTGTGTCCTTTTGGGGGCCTCGGATCCTTTGGGGGGAATTTTGGGGTGCGGGCTGGGCCCTGGGGGAGGGGCGGTTATTGGGTGGGTGTTCTGTGTCCTTGCGGGAGGGGGCACCCCTGAGACCCCAGAAGCTCCTGGGGTGTCTGAGGGACCCCGTGCCCCCCGCAGCCCCCTCCCGCACCCGCATCCCCGGGACTGCGCCGAGGAGCAGCTGAACGGGCCGGGCCCCTCGCGGGAGACCCTCATCTTCCTCCGGGGGACCCCGCCCGACCCCTCAGGGTCTTCTGTGACATGGAGACGGACGGCGGCGGCTGGCTGGTGGGACTGGGAGCACTGGGAGGGCTGGGGCAGCTCCCGCAGGGGTTTATAGGAGGGTGTATGGAGTTCTGGGGGAAATGAGGGGTTTGGGGGCGACTGGGGGTCCTGCAGGGGGTGTTGGGGGCACGGGAGGTTGAGGGGTGTTGGGGAGGCACTGGAAGGGAACTGGGGCGCACTGGGAGGGGCTGGGGAGCATTCTGTAGGGTTTATGGGAGGGAAATGAGGGGTTTGGGGGACACTGGGGGTCCTGCAGGGGTGTTGGGGGCACGGGGAGGTTGAGGGGTGTTGGGGAGGCACTGGAAGGGGAACTGGGCGCACTGGGAGGGGCTGGGGGCATTCTGTAGGGTTTAGGGGAGGGAAATAGGGGATCAGGGGGTTTTGGGGTGCCCTGACTCCTGCCCCGCAGGTGTTCCAGCCGCCAGGATGGAGGCACCGATTTTTGGAGGGGTGGGAGTCGTACGCCCGCGGCTTCGGCAACGTCAGCGGCGAGTTCTGGCTCGGTGAGGGGGGCCCTGGGGGACCCCGGGCTGGGGAGCCCCATAAAAACTTGAGGGCACTTGTGGCCCACAGAGGCACTCCCAAATTGAAAAAACGGGGAATTTGAGGAGAGCCAGCTCCTGGGGCGGCAGCAGGGGGTACTCGGTGGGACCCCGGAACTTGGGGGCTCCCCAGGGGTCCGAGGGGCACTCGTGGGATCCAGGGGCGGCCCAGGCAGTTGGGAAGCAGGTTTTGGGGGCGCGGGGAACGAGGCACTGACTCGGGGGTTCGCCCAAGGCTCTGGAGGGACTCGGGGCGTCTCCAGACATTCAGGTCTGGTTTGGGGGTCTGGGAAGGACTTGGAGCCTCTCCAGGAGTTCAGGGCGGGCTCGAGGGTCCAGGGCCCACCTGAGGGGTCCCCAGGCGTTTGGGGGTCCCCAGTATTTCAGGGAGGGCATTGCAGGAGCCGGGGGAACGAGGGAACTCGAGGGGACCCCGCAGGAGTTCTGGGGGTACCGAACGATTTTTTTGGGGGGGCAGGCAACGAGGCGCTGCACGAGCTGACGGCCGCGACCCGCACGGAGCTGCGCATTGAGCTGCGGACCGCCCGCGACTCCGCCTTCGCGATCTATCGCGACTTCGCTGTGGGCAGCGCCGCGGAGCGATACCGGCTCCGGGTGGGAGCGTTCAGCGGCACCGCCGGTGCGCGGGGGGCGCGGGGGTCCCGGGGGGGCGCGGGATTCTGTGGGTCCTGCTGGGAGTTTGGGTCCCTGGGGGTTTAGGGACCCGCTGGCTGGCTGGGGTTGGGGGTCCCTGGGGTGCTTTGGGAATCCCTGGTGGGTTTGGGGTTCCTGGAGGAATTGGGGTTTCTGGTGGGTTTTGGTGGCTGCTGGTGGGTTTTGGGGGTCACTGTCGTGTTTTGGGAATCCCTGTTTTGGCGTCCCTGGGGGTATTGGGGTCTCTGTTGGGTTTTGGGGTCCCTGGGGTATTGGGGTTTCTGGTGGGTATTGGTGCCTGCTGGGGTGGATTTGGGGGTCCCTGGGGTGAATTTGGGAATTCCTGGTGAGTTTGGGGGTCCCTGGGGTGAATTTTGGGAATCCCTGGTGGGTTTTGGGGTCCCTGGGGATTTTGGAGTTTTTGGTGGGTTTTGGTGGCTGCTGGTGGGTTTGGGGTCCCTGGGGGCATGGGGGTCTCTGTTGGGTTTTGGGATCCCTGGGGGTATGGGGGTGTCTGTTGGGTTTTGGGGTCCCTGGGGGCATGGGGGTCCCTGGTGCGTTTTGGAGGCTCCTGCTGGGTTTGGGGGTCCCTGACAGAGCCCCCCACAGGGGACGCCCTCTCCTACCACTCGGGCAGCCCCTTCTCCACACGGGACCGGGACTCGCGGGACCCTCGGGACCGCCGGGACCCTCGGGCGCCCCCACCCCCGCCCTGCGCCGTGGCCTACGGGGGCGCCTGGTGGTACCGCAACTGCCACTACGCCAACCTGAACGGGCTCTCACGGGACCCCCGGGACCACCAGGTACCCGCCAGGGCCGGGGCGTGCAGCAGCGACTGCGGCGGCGTCAGGAATCTGGGGGCTTTGCAAGGGGCTGCTGGGCATTCCCAGGGGCTACAGCAGGCTTGGGGGCTGGGGAGTGCATAGCGAGGTCTAGGGGGTTTGGGTGGGCTGTAGGGCTGGGGCGGGTCTGGGGTGTACGAGGGGATCTGTGGGGGATCCGTGGGGGTTCCACAGGGGTCTGTGGGATTCCACAGGGCTGGGGCAAACAGGGTCTGTGTGGGTCCATAGGGCCTGTGGGGATCTCTGTGGTCTCTGGGGTCTGTCTGTGGAAATCTGTAAGGGTCCATCAGTGCCCATGGGAATCTGTGAAGGTCTGTGGGGGTCCACAGTCAGTGGGGGTCTCTATGGGGACTTGTCTGGAAGTCTACAAGGGTTCTGACCCCCCCTTCCCCACAGGGCATCCACTGGTTCCCCTGGAAAGGCTTCAACGTCTCCATCCCCTTCACCGAGATGAAGCTGCGGCCACAGCGTGGCTGAGGGGGCTGGGGGCTCCTCTGACTGCTGGGGATCCCAGAGTCTGGGGGGCTGGGGGGTCCCACGTGGGACCTGGGGAGGCTCAAAGGTGAAACTTGTATTGGTGGGTAATAAAAGCTGATGGTGACTCCCCTGTCCTGGGGTGAAGCTGCGGTGGGAGTCAGCCTGAGGGCAAGGTCATTCCAGGGGGGCTCCCAATGTCCTCGTGGTTCTGGTCCCGTGTCACTTGGAGTGCTGGACCCCATCCCTCGCTGGCCCTGGAGATGCTGAGATGTTCCCAGCCTGGGCAACATGAACACGGATGGGATGAATCATCCAGGGAAGCCAGAAACTGAGTCAGGCAAAACAACTCCCTGAAACACCCTGGCTGTCCTCCCGAGACTCAGAAATGGATTTGGGTCGTGGCTGTGGCACTGTCATGTCAGGGACATCTCCTGGTCACGGTCATGTTGTGCTCATCTCATGTCACAATGACCCCATGCTCATCTCCTCATCCCTATCAGCCATTTCATGGTCATGGGCTCTCATGATCATCTCAAGATCACTCAGCTCCTGGAGTGGGAATTCAATCCCTCATCTAGGAGTGGGGGTGCAAGCCCTGATCCAGGGTGGGGGTTCTGCCCCTGCACAGCCACCCCCTGTCCCCGCGCCACAGATCCCTTCCAGCACCTCAGGATTCCTGGGCTCCTTTATCCCACGACAAAGAGATGTGCCCACAACTCTTGTATGATCAGAAAAGGCTCCAGCAGTTGGGGCTCCATCAGCAGTGAATGTCCCTGCAGCTCATGGCCTGGGGTCCCAGCAGAGCTGCTCCAGAGGCAGGGATGGCATCTGCACCAAAAGGTGCCTGCACAGCTCACAGGCAGCCACAGCTCTCTGTAGAAGCACACAACTATCACAGGAGATAGAAAACCACAAGGCCACGTAGTGCCACAGAGTCCATCTTGTGATCTGACACTGGCTGCATGACAGATACTCTGCAGAGCTGAACAGGGAGAGGAAATCTAAGGAAAGGCTCAGGCATTCAGATAACAATGGGGAGAAGTCTCTCACTGATCACTAGGAAAACAGACTCAATTTGGGAGAACTACCCGAAGTTATTGCCAGAAAAATCAGAGGATACTGAGAAGTGAAACAAGTCTTACAAGCGCCTTCCTGAGCTCTCCCTCCTCCCCACATGACGACCTTGAGTCTCCCAGGACACAAAAATGAAACGAAAAGTAGTTTTAATAAAAACAAGGGAATGTTGAAATCGCTGCAGAAATACAGCACCAAAAGCAAAACCCAGACTTTAGACGCAAAAGGAGCCACATTAACAAGAGGCCCTGGCCCCTTTCCTTGCCCTCCCCACAAAGCAATGCCTGCGGAGCTGACAGGAGCCCAGGACACTCACAGGGAGCCTTCCCAGGGGCTGCACATCTCACTGCACATCCACAGCCCTGGCACCTCGCCAGCAGCTGGCTCAGCCCAACCTCACCTGTCCCGCTGGGACCCGCAGCTCCGGGCACTCTCCAAAGCGCTGGACCGTGGCTCTGGGCTGGCCGGAACGCGCCCGGCTCCAGCGGAGCCCTGCGAGAAGCAGCGGCAGGGCAGGTCAGGGCCGGGCGGAGCAGGGTGCCGGCCCCTCGGGCACTCCCCGCGGAGCTGCAGCAGCCCGGCCGCGCTCGCAGAGCCCGCCCGGCCCCGGCACACGGCGCTCGGGACACCGCGAGTCACCGCGGGCCGGCACGGCCACCCTGCCAGGGCGGCACCGGGCGGGGGAGCCCCGCTGCCCGCGAACCCCGCGGCGCGGCCGGAGCCGCCCCTGCCCACGGGGCACCGGGGCCGAGCCGGGCCGGGCCCCGCGCCGCCCGAACCGGCTCCGAGCCCCGCAACGGGACTCGATGCCGCCTGGGCAAAGCTCCGCTGCCGGACGGACGGATGGCGAGCTGGCCGGGCCTCAGAGTAATTCTAGAGCTAAAGCGGTGAGACACATCAGCTCCGCTCAGATAATACATGCCAGCGCTCATCCCGGGCCCGGCCAGCGCCTCCTCCTCCGGCCCGGCCCGAGCCGGGACTGCGAGCGGCCCCTGCCTCCCTCCCTGCCGTCCTTCCTTCCTTCAACAGCCCCGGCACCGGCACCCGAGGGGGCTCTGCCCGGGGGCTCCGTGCCCGGGGGGCTCCGTGCCCGGGGGGCTCCGAGCTCGGGGGGCTCCGTGCCCGGGGGCTCCGTGCCCGGGGGCTCCGTGCCCGGGGGCTCCGTGCCCGGGGGGCTCCGTGCCCGGGGGGCTCCGTGCTCGGGGGGCTCCGTGCCCGGGGGGCTCCGTGCCCGGGGGGCTCCGAGCTCGGGGGGCTCCGTGCCCGGGGGCTCTGCCCGGGGGGCTCCGTGCCCGGAGGCTCTGCCCGGGGGCTCCGTGCCCGGGGGCTCCGTGCCCGGGGGCTCCGTGCCCGGGGGGCTCCTCCCGCCACCCGCCCGGGCCCTGCCACCAACGGGACGCGCCCCGACTTCCCCCGGGATCCCCACCTTTCCCCAGGATCCCCCCTTCCCCCGGGATCCCCACCTTTCCCCAGGATCCCCCCCTTCCCCCGGGATCCCCACCTTTCCCCAGGATCCCCCCTTCCCTCCGTACCCCACCTTCCCCGCTCTCCCCCGGTTCCCCGGGCCCGTCCCGCACCACGCGGCCGCTCCCGCCGCCGCTGCCGCTGGAAAGGACACCCGTCCGCGCTGCGGCGGGAGGAGCCGCCGGCAGGATCCGCCTCCGTGCGCCACGTTGGCCTGGAGCCCCATCAGCACCGCCTGCATCGCCTCCCGTCCCGCCCCGAGTGGTCAGTGATCCCCATCCGCGCCGCCTGCATCGCCCGCATTGCACCTCTGAATCCTCTTTCATCCCCATCCCCATCCCCATCCCCATCCCCATCCCCATCCCCATCCCCATCCCCATCCCCATCCCCACCCCCATCCCCATCCCCATCCCCACCCCATCCCCATCCCCATCCCCATCCCCATCCCCATCCCCCTCCCCATCCCCATCCCCATCCCCACCCCATCCCCATCCCCATCCCCATCCCCATCCCCATCCCCCCTCCCCATCCCCATCCCCATCCCCATCCCCATCCCATCCCATCCCATCCCATCCCATCCCATCCCATCCCATCCCATCCCATCCCATCCCATCCCATCCCATCCCATCCCATGCTCTTGGTCCCCTCGGGCACCTCCCTCCCCAGCATCTCCTCTGTTTCCCACACAAGGACTAAAGCCAATCCTACACTGGGCTCAAGTGGGACCAAGAGATCCAAACTCATTTAACAGCAGACTAGGCTGAACTCGGCCAAACTGGGATGAACTGGTCCAGTCCCAAGCCAGGCTGAACTGGCACAAACTGGGAAATGCCCCTCACCCTCCTGTTCCCCTCACCCCTCCTCCACCAGATGACTCCCAGGGTCTTCTTTCCAGTCTTTGCCCTCTGTTCATTGCCTTTCACCCTGCAGTGATGTCCCCAAATCCCTGTCACCCTCTGCTCAGAGCAGGGGACAGCCAAGGGTGGGGGGTGCTGGGGACACCTGTGTCCCCCCAGCCCCTCAAGAGCCAATCCTGACCAACCTTTTGCTCTCCTTCCCCAGGCCATGGATGGCAGTGGTGAAGCTATATGTGCTGGGGTAAGTCCTGGAGCTCAGTGCACCAGTGTGGGAACTGGGGGCAGTT
>JAKWBO010000767.1:0-27568 GCA_034336685.1 Luscinia luscinia | reverse complement strand
CACCGCGTGTCCCCACCCCGCGTGTCCCCAGGTCCCCCTCCCGTGTCCCCATTCCGCGAGGTCCCCAGACTGGGGCTCTTGTCCCCGTGTCCCCATCTTTGTCCCCGGTCAATGTCCCCGTTTTTCTCCCTGTCCCCAGTGTCCCCAATGTCCCCATACCTGTCCCTGATGTCCCTGTCCCCAGTGTCCCCATTTTTCTCTCCCATATCAAATGTCCCCAACCTCTCCCGGATGTCCCTGTCCCCATTTTTCTCCTTGTCCCCAACATCCCACCCTATCCCCAGTGTCCCCAGTGTCCCCAGTGTCCCTAATGTCCCCAGTGTCCCCACTGCCCCAATGTCCCCAGTGTCCCCAATGTCCCCAGTGTCCCCAATGTCCCTAATGTCCCCAGTGTCCCCAGTGTCCCCCAGTGTCCCAATGTCCCCAGTGTCCCCAATGTCCCCACCTGGTGCAGATGTTGATCTTCACAGATCTGATGACGTCCTCCTCTTCCTTGCCTGGGTGGGGACAACGAGGGGACATCGAAGGTGACGCAGACGTCCCCAGGGGACACGGGGAGTGGCTCTTGGGGACAGCCGGGGACTCACCCTCGTTCACCTCCTCCACGTCCACGCTCAGCTCGAACTTGTCACACTTGTCGTCCTTGTCGGGGACCTTGGCGTGGTACACGGTCACCACGGTCATTGTCCCCTTGCCCACGCCCTCGGCCTTCACCGTGAAGTCCTCGTTCAGCTTGGTCTGAGGGGACAGGGGACATGGAGGGGACAGGGGACATGGAGGGGACACGGAGGGGACAAAGGCGATGGTGGCCGTGGTGATGGGATGGGATTATCACAGGGACATGAGGACACCCAGAGGTGACAGTGCCAGTGCCAGGGACAGTGACAGCGACAGTGAACAGTGACAGTGACAGTGACACAATGGCAGTGCCAGTGCCAGGTGACAGTGACACAATGACAATGACAGTGACAACGACAGTTCCAGGTGACAGTGATAGTGACAAAATGACAGTGACAGTGCCAGTGACGGAGTACTTGGTGACAGTGACACAATGACAACGACAATGACAGTGACAATGGCAGTGACAGTGCCAGGTGACAGTGACACAATGACGGTGACACAATGACAGTGACAGTGACACAATGACAATGACAATGCCAGTGCCAGGTGACAATGACAGTGACAGTGACAATGCTAGTGCCAGGTGACAGTGACACAGTGCCAGTGACAATGACAGTGTCAGGTACCTCGGTGGAGCGCGCCACCAGCGCCAGGTGACAGTGACACAATGACAATGGCAGTGACACAATGACACAGTGACAGTGACAATGACAATGCCAGCTCCAGGTGACAGTGACAGTGACACAGTGACAGTGACAATGGCAGTGTCAGGTACCTCGGTGGAGTGCACCACCAGCGCCAGGTAACAGTGACAATGCCACAATGACAATGATAATGCCAGTTCCAGGTGACAGTGACAGTGACACAGTGACACAGTGACAGTGACACAATGACACAATGACACAATGACAATGACAATGCCAGTTCCAGGTGACAGTGACAGTGACACAATGACACAATGACACAATGACACAGTGACAATGACAGTGACACAGTGTCAGGTACCTCGGTGGGCAGCGCCACCAGCGCCAGGTGACAGTGACAGTGGCACAATGACACAATGACACAGTGACAGTGACACAATGACACAGTGACACAGTGACACAGTGACACAGTGGCGCGGTGACAGTGACACAGTGACAATGGCAGTGACAATGACAGTGCCAGTTCCAGGTGACAGTGACAGTGACACAGTGACACAGTGACAATGACACAGTGACACAGTGTCGGGTACCTCGGTGGAGCGCGCCACCAGCGCCAGGTAACAGTGACAATGACACAATGACAATGGCAGTGCCAGTGCCAGGTGACAGTGACACAATGACAATGGCAGTGACACAATGACACAGTGACACAGTGACACAGTGACACAGTGACACAGTGACACAGTGACAATGACAGTGACACAGTGTCGGGTACCTCGGTGGAGCGCGCCACCAGCGCCAGGTGACAGTGGCAGTGACACAATGACAATGGCAGTGACAATGGCAGTGCCAGTGCCAGGTGACAGTGACACAATGACAATGGCAGTGACACAATGACACAATGACACAATGACAGTGACAGTGACACAGTGTCGGGTACCTCGGTGGAGCGCGCCACCAGCGCCAGGTGACAGTGACAGTGACACAATGACAATGACACAATGACAATGGCAGTGCCAGCGCCAGGTAACAGTGACACAATGACAATGGCAGTGACACAGTGACACAGTGACACAGTGACACAGTGACACAGTGACACAATGACACAATGACACAATGACACAGTGACACAGTGACACAGTGACACAGTGACAGTGACACAGTGTCGGGTACCTCGGTGGAGGCGCGCCACCAGCGCCAGGTGACGGTGACAGTGACAGTGACAGTGACACAATGACAATGGCAGTGACACAATGACACAGTGACACAGTGACACAGTGACAATGACACAGTGACACAGTGTCGGGTACCTCGGTGGAGCGCGCCACCAGCGCCAGGTGACGGTGACAGTGACAGTGACAGTGACACAGTGACACAGTGACGCAGTGACAGTGACACAGTGACACAGTGACAATGACAGTGACACAGTGTCGGGTACCTCGGTGGAGCGCGCCACCAGCGCCAGGTGACAGTGACACAATGACAATGGCAGTGACACAATGACACAGTGACAGTGACACAATGACAATGACAGTGACACAATGACACAGTGACAGTGACACAATGGCACAATGACACAGTGACAGTGACAATGACAGTGTCGGGTACCTCGGTGGAGCGCGCCACCAGCGCGTTGCGGTTCTCGATGCGATGCGATCACGGGGCTGGCGGCCAGCGCGGCAGCAGCACCGACACGTCCAGCTCCAGCTGCTGCTGCGCCTCCGCCGCCACCTGGTACTGCGCCAGCGCTTGGAACACCAGGATGGTGGCCTGAGGGGACAGCGGGGACAGTGGGGTCACCAGGGCTTGGGGACACCGGCTCTGTGCCCACCTGGTGCTGGGACAGAGCTTGGAACACCAGGATGGTGGCCTGAGGGGACATTGGTGACACCATGGCTTGGGGACACCAGCTCTGTGTCCACCTGGTACTGGGACAGAGCTTGGAGCACCAGGATGGTGGCCTGAGGGGACACTGGGGACAGCGGGGTGACCAGGGCTTGGGGACACTGGGTGGAGAGGCCATGAGGGGTTCTGGATGGTCCTGGTGGCCTGAGGGGGCATCAGGGTCACCACAGCTTGGGGACACTGGGCAGAGAGCCCAGAAGTGCTCCAGGGTGGCCCGGAGGGGACAGTGGGGGTCACCAGGACTTGGGGACACTCATGGAGAGTCCCCAAGTGCTCCTGGGTGGCTTGAAGGGTCACCACAGCTTGGGGACACTGGTGGGGAACCCACAAGGACTCCAGGGTGGCCTGAGGGGACATCGGGGTCACCATAGCTTGGGGACACTGATGGAGGGTCCCCAAGGACTCCAGGAGTGGCCTGAAGGGGACAGTGGGGGACCCCAGGGCTTGGGGATACTGATGGAGGGTCCCCAAGGACTCCTGGGTGGCCTGAGGGGACATCGGGGTCACCACAGCTTGGGGACACTGGGCAGAGAGCCCAGAAGTGCTCCAGGGTGGCTGGAGGGGACAGTGGCGGTCACCAGGACTTGGGGACACTCATGGAGAGCCCCCAAGGACTCCTGGGTGGCCTGAGGGGACAGTGGCGGTCACCAGGACTTGGGGACACTCACGGAGAGCCCCAACCGCTCCAGACTGGCCCGGAGGCGACACTCGGCGTCACCACAACTCGGTGACATCGGCTGAACCACCCCCCCAAAGGCTCCTGAGCCACCTCTGCCCTCCTTTCGGTCCCCAAAGCCACAGCCCGCCCGGCTCTGGTGCCACCGCCCGGCGCCACCGCGCTGTCCCCACCTGGGTGGAGCCGTAGCCGCCGCCGTAGTAATTCTGCTGCGCCAGCCAGCGCACCACGGGCCCGGCCAGCTCCGACCTCCTCATCTGCAGCAGCGCCAGCAGCGCGTACGACGTGCCCTCGATGTTGTAGGTGCGGGCGTTGCGCTCCTCCCAGCTGCTGCCACCTGCGGGGACGCCGGTGACACCGCTCAGCCACCCCGCGGGCACCTGGGCCCCCGAGCTGCCACCCTGGGCGTCCCGGGAGGGTCCCAAGTCGCTGCTGGAGGAGCTCGGGAGGACCCAAAACCGCCTCTTTTCACCCCAAATTCAGCTCTTTCTGCCTCAAGGTGAGGTGTCACCTTCGAGAACCTCAGGGGGACCTAAAATTGCCTTCCCTGACCCCAAATTCCAACCCTGGTTGAGGATTTTGTTCTGGAGAACATCAGGAGGACCCAAAACCGCCTCTTCTCACCCCAAATTTAGCTCTTTCCACCTCAAGGTGAGGTGTCACCTTCGAGAACCTCAGGGGGACCCAAAACAGCCTCTTCTCACCTCAAATTCAATCCTTCCAACTCCGAGGGGAGGTGTCACCTTCAAGAACATCAGGAGGACCCAAAACCGCCTCCTCTCACCCCAAATTCAACCCTTTTAACCCCAAGGTGTGGTGTCACCTTCGAGAACCTCAGGAGGACCCAAAATTGCCTTCCCTGACCCCAAATTCCGACCCTGGTTGAGGATTTGGTTCCGGAGAATTTCAGGAGGACCCAAAACCGCCTCTTCTCACCCCAAATTCAATCCTTTTAACCCCAAGGTGTGGTGTCACCTTTGAGAACCTCAGGAGGACCCAAAACCACCTCTTCTAACCCCAAATTCAATCCTTCCAACTCCGATGGGAGGTGTCACCTTCGAGAACTTCAGGGGGACCCAAAATGGCCTCTTCTCACCCCAAATTCAATCCTTCCAACCCCGAGGTGAGGTGTCACCTTTGAGAACCTCAGGAGGACCCAAAACCACCATGGGAGAACCTCACGAAGACCCAAAACCGCCTCTTTTCACCCCAAATTCGACCCCACTCTTGAGGTGTTGAAGGTGTCACCTTTGGGAGAACCTCATGAGGACCCAAAACCGCATTTTCTGACCCAAATTCTGACCCCTGTTGAGGCGTCACCATTGGAGAACCTCACGAAGACCCAAAATCACCTCTTCTCATCCCAAATTCGATGCCCCCCCTTTGAGCTATCACCTTTGGAGAGCGTCCACGAAGACCCAAAACCACCATTGGAGAACCTCATGAAGACCCCAAACTGCTTTTCCTGACCTGAATTCTGACCTCTGTTGAGATATCACCATTGGAGAACCTCATGAAGACCCAAAACCACATTTTCTGACCCAAATTCTGACCCCTGTTGAGGTATCACCATTGGAGAACCTCACGAAGACCCAAAACCACCATTGGAGAACCTCATGAAGACCCAAAATCACCTCTTCTCACCCCAAATTCGATTCCCTCCTTGAGCTGTAACCACTGGAGAACCTCACGAAGACCCAAAACCGCCTCTTTTCACCCCAAATTCGACCCCACTCTTGAGGTGTTGAAGGTGTCACCTTTGGAGAACCTCATGAGGACCTTCTCGCTCTTGAGCTTGCCGGCCAGGGCCAGCGCGTAGGACGCCAGGGCCACCGTGTAGGGCCGGGCCAGCTGCTCGTAGCGCCGGGCCAGGAATCCGGCGGCTTTGTCGATGCTCTCGTCCAAGCTCTGGCAGCAGAAGTTGGGAAATTTGGGATCTCAGGTGGCTCCCACCAGGGCGTGGCGCCCCGGGGGTGTCCCCCGAGGTGGGGTCACTCACGTTGATGTGGTCCTTGCAGATGGCCTGCGCCTCCTTCAGGGCGATGAGGACGAAGGCGGTGAGGGACACCTCGGGCTCGGCGCCGTGGTAACCTCCCTGCGGGGGAACAAAGGGGAAAAGCTTCGGGATCGGGAGTTCCAAGGAACACCCAAAAAAACCCCGAGAAAACACCCAAAAACACCCCAAAAAACCACCCAGAAACCACCCAAAAACACCCCAGAAAACACACAAAAAACCCCCCAAAACCCCCAAAACCACCCAGAAACCACCCAAAAATCCCAAAAAGCACCCAAAACCACCCCAAAACCACCCAGAAACCACTCAAAAAAAACCGAAAAAGCACCCAAAAACACCCCAAAAACCACCCAAAAACACCCCAAAACACCCCAAAAACCACCCAGAAACCATCCAAAAACCCCAAAAAGCACCCAAAAACACCCCAAAAACCACCCAAAACATCCAAAAACACCCAAAAACCCCCAAAACACCCCAAAACACCCCAAAAACCACCCAGAAACCACCCAAAAACCATGAAAAAGCACCCAAAAACACCCCAAAAACCACCCAGAAACCACCCAAAAACATCCAAAACACCCACAAACCCCCCAAAACACCCCAAAAACCACCCAGAAACCACCCAAAAACACCCCAGAAAACACACAAAAACACCCAGAAACCACCCAAAACCACCCAAACCCCTCCAAAAAAACTACCCAAGGAAACTCAAGGAACGCCCAAAAATACACAAAAACTACCAAAAACCACTCAAAAACCACCTAAAAAAACACTCAAAAAACACCTAAAAAACACCCCAAAGCCACCCAAAAACACACCCAAGGAAACTCCAAGGAACACCCAATAAACACCCATAAAACACCCATAAAACACCCAAAAAACACCCATAAAACACCCAAGGAACACCCAAAATTCACCAGACCTTCACCCAAAACCCCAAAACCTCTCATGCTTCACCCAACTCCCCCCCAAACTCCTTCCACCAGCAGTGACAGTGCCCAGTGTCCCCCCTACCAGCATCTCCTTGTGGATGACGGGCCCGTCCTCCTGGAAGAGCCCGTCCGGCTTCTGCTTGTGGAGGATGAGCCACTTCATGGGGCCGCAGATCTCGCCGTGCTCGATGTCCGCCAGCTGCTTGGCCATGGCGAACACCTTGACCACGTAGGCGGTCAACCTGGGGGCGGGCACAGCTGAGCGTCGCGTCCGGCCGTGTCACCCGGGCCGCCGGTGTCACCGTCACCCGGCAGCGGGGAACTCACCAGGTGCTGGAGGGGCGGCTGATGAAGGCGGCGTAGGAGCTGTCGGGTTTGCGGAAGGCCAGTTGTTGGGTGTAACCTGCGGGGAGATGGTTGGTCAATGGGAGGGGTGGCCAGTGGTGGACTCGGGCCACCAATGGCCTCCAAACGTTGGTCAATGCGAGGGGTGGCCACCAATGTCCTCCAACCGTTGGCCAACCCAAGGGGCGGCCAGTGGTGGACTCAAGCCACTAACACCTTCCAACCATTGGTCAACCCAAGGGGTGGCCAGTGGTGGACTCAGGCCACCAATGTCCTCTGACCATTGGTCAATGCGAGGGCTGGCCACCAATGGCCGTCCAACTGTTGGCCAACCCAAGGGGTGGCCAGTGGTGAAGTCAAGCCACCAATGGCCATCCAACCGTTGGCCAACCCAAGGGGCGGCCAGTGGTGGACTCAAGCCACCAATGGTCATCCAACCGTTGGTCAACACAAGGGTGGCCACCAATGGCCATCCAACCGTTGGCCAACCCAAGGGGTGGCCAGTGGTGGACTCAAGCCACCAACACCTTCCAACCATTGGTCAACCCAAGGGGTGGCCAGTGGTGGACTCGGGCCACCAATTTCTTCCAACTGTTGGTCAATGCAAGAGGTGGCCACCAGTGGCCTCCAACTGTTGGTCAATGCAAGGGATGGCCAGTGGTGGACTCAGGCCACCAATGTCCTCAGACCATTGGTCAACGCAAGGAGTGGGCACCAATTGCCTCCAACCGTTGGTCAACACAAGGGGTGGCTGGAGAGGGCTTCAGGACACCAACGGCCTCCAACTGTTGGTCAACACAAGAGGTGGCCACCAATGTCCTCCAACCTTTGGTCAAGGAGAGGGGTGGCCAGTGAGGACACTCTCACCACTTTTGAGGACATTCCCACCACTTTTGAGGACGCACCCTTTTTTTTGAAGACATTCCCAGCACTTTTTGGGGACATTCTCATCACTTTTGAGGACATTCCCACCACTTTTGAGGACGCCGCCTTTTTTTGAAGACATTCCCAGCACTTTTTGGGGACATTCTCACCACTTTTGGGGACAACCCCACCGCTTTTGGGGACATTCCCACGTCCGTGGTCGCTCCCACCTTTCCGGATGAGCTCGATGGCCCCGGCGCGCCGTCCACGCCAAAGTTCTCCCACTGCAGGGTCTTGTCCAGGTAGTGGACGGCGATGACCGTGGGGGTCATGGCGATCATGTTCTGCTCGCCGCAGCCCGACGGGGTCACGATCAGGTGCTTCAGCTTGGCCCCGTCGATGGATTTCTCCACGATGATGGACACGGGGTTACCTGGGCGGGCGGCACGCGTGTCACGCCCCCGGGGGTGTCCCACCTGTCCCCCGTGGGTTGTCCCCCAGGTGTCCCCTGCTCGGTGCTCACCCTGGATGCTGACTTTGGTCTCGGATTCCGTGTCGGGGACGATGTCCGAGAGATCCGCCGCCTTCACCCGCTCCTCCTGCACCCCGTCTGTGGGGCGGGGCGCATGTGGGTCACCCCAAATTCTCCTCTTGTCCCGTCCCCCACAAAATTTTCAACCCTGAGGTGACCCAGGCCGGTGTACGGCCCGGTGTTGTGGTGGGGTGTCCCTTGTCCCCCAAAATGTCCCAAAACCCAAAGCCTGGGGGTGCCCCAGATGTCTCAAACCCACAGTGGGACTTCAATGGTCCCCAATGATGTCCCAGAGACACAGTGGGGTGTCCCTTGTCCCCAGAGGTGTCACTCACTGATTCCCTTGTTCTGCGGGTCCAGCTCGACGATCTTCACCGTTTTCTCCAGCCGCATCCCCTCGGGCTGCCCGGGACAGAGTCCGGCGCTGAAACTGGGGCTGGGTCTGGGGTCCTGCCCACCCCAACCCCTCCAGACCGGGAAAGGCCTCCCAGTATAAACCAGCACCCCCAGTGACACGCTGGGACAAGCCCAGGAGGCCACGCTCGGCCAATTTTGGGTGAGAATCCTTCCCCCGAGGGTGAATCACGGAATTGACAAGGTTGGAAAAGACCTTTGAGGTCATCGGGTCCGAGCTGTGACCCAACGCTGCCCTGTCACCCTGATGGTGGCACCGAGTGCCACATCCAGTCCTGAACACCTCTGGGGATGGTCACCCCTCCCTGGACATTCCCTGACCCCCCCTTTTGTGAAGAACTTCTTCCTAATGATCCCGTTCTGATCCCATCCAGATCGTCAATGAAGAAATTGAATAAAAATGTTAAATCAATGAAGATATTGAATAAACATATTAAATCAATTTAGATATCTAATGAAAATATTAAATCAATAAGGGTATCAAGTGCCATGGTCAGCCTGATGGCATCCAGATTGTCGATGAAGATATTGAATCAAAATATTAAATCAATAAGGGTATTCAATAAAAATATTAAATCAATGAAGATATCTATTAAAAATATTAAATGAATAAGGGTATGGAATCAAAATATTAAATCAATGAGGGCATCAAGTCTCATGTCAGCCTGATCCCATCAAACTCATCAACAAGGCAATTGAATAAAAATATTAAATCAATGAAGACAGAATATAAATATTAAATCAATAAGAGTATTGACCCTCACTGACCACACACTGGTCGGTGTCCCTTGGGGACACCAGGAGTGACTGAAACTGCCACCAAAGCTGGACACAGCCACGTCACCGCTCCGGGGACACCACAGGAAGGGAGGTGACACCACCACGAGCACTCACCACGACCCTGAGCTTCTTCTTGACGCCGTCGCCCACGTACCGGTCCCGGACGGCCGCCTTGACCTCGATGTCCAGCAGCCCGAGCTTGAGGGGGACGATGACGAAGGACACGGTGCGCGAGGACTCGGCCTTCATGCGCAGCACCTGCTGGTAGCGCTGCTTGGCCGTGGAGGGGCTGCACAGGTCGGGGTTGTGCACCAGCTCCACCTTCACCTGCACGGGGTGATGGCTTGGGTTGGAACACAGGACGTGCCCAGAAATGTGTGTTTATCACCATCTGGTGAAGCAGGGTGGGGCAGGGACCCTTTTCACTGTGGGACATATTATCTGCTAATGGGCCATCTTTAAACCAGGTAGGACAATCATCTTTATCTTTTCCTCAGCCCATCCTTCCTCTAGGCGATATCACCTGTTAATGGGCCAGCTTTAAAACCAGGTAGGGCAATCATCTTTATATTTTTCCATGAGCCATCCTTCCTCCAGGAAGATATCTCCTGTTAATGGGCCAGGTGTTAAAAACCAGGTGGGGCAGTGATCCTTATCTCCGTGGGAGATATCTCCTGTTAATGGGCCAGGTGTTAAACCAGGTGGGGCAGTGATCCTTATCTCCGTGGGAGATATCTCCTGTTAATGGGCCAGGTGTTAAACCAGGTGGGGCAATCATCTTTATATTTTTCCATGAGCTATCCTTCCTCCAGGAAGATATCTCCTGTTAATGGGCCAGGTGTTAAACCAGGTGGGGCAATCATCTTTATCTTTATCTTCATCTTTATCTTTAATCTTAATCTTTATCATCTTTATCTTTTCCACACCTAACCTTTCTCAAATATCTCCTGCTAATGGGCCGGGTGTTAAAAACCAGCTGGGGCAATAATCTTTATCTTCCCACAGCCCATCCTCCCTCCAGGAGCTATCTCCTGTTCATGGCCATTGAGTCCCAGGGCATGGCTGATAAAATTACATCATCCCACTAGGAGATGCTCCAGCCAGGGGAGGAGCCAAGCCTTTCCTGCCCAGATAAAAACTGAGATTTGGACACCAAGGCACCTTCTTTCCACTGGATTCCAGAGGAAAACCAGACCCTTCCACATCATCCCTGGAGCTTCAGTGGAAACTGCACTTTCCACAGGAGCACTGCTCCAGCTGAACCACATCTGCCACTGCAGGAGGATGCAGCCACCATTGAATGGGACTGCTGCCAACACCCTGACTGACTGACGGGTGTCAGCTTGGATTCTGACTCTGGCAGGTTTTGGGATTGTTCTTTGTAATACTGCATTTCTATTTTAATTTTCCTAGTAAAGAACTGTTATTCCTAATTCCCACATCTTTGCCTGAGAGCCCCTTAATTTCAAAACGATAATAATTTGGAGGGAGGGGTTTACAACCTCCATTTCAAAGAGAGGCTCCTGCCTTTGCAGGACAGGTCACAACAATGTCACATGACGTCCCAAAAAAAAAAAACACCAAACGTCCCCCGACCCACCGTGATGTCGTGCAGCCAGTTGTTGTAGAGGATGGCGCGGATCTCCACCTGCTCGTTCCTCACCACCGAGTAGGGCAGGCGCAGGTCCAGGAAGAAGTCCTTCACCACCGTGATCTCGTAGGGGTCGGCCACGCACAGACCTGGGGGTGGGGACACGCGGGGGGTGGGTTTGGGGGGGTGCCTCGTGTGCCCCCTCAAGGTGGCGAGGTTTGGGAGGTCCCTCAAGTTCCCTTTGGATTCCTCCCAAAGGTTTGGGAGGTCCCTCAAGTTCCCTTTGGATTCCTCCCAAAGGTTTTGGGGATCCATCAAGAGCTGTTGGATCTTCCAAAGCTTTGGGAGATTCCTCAAGCTCCCTTTTGGACTCCTCCTGAAGGTTTGGGAGGTTTCTCAATTTCCATGGACTCCTCCTGAAGGTTTAGGGGATCTCTTGAGTTCCATGGGATCGTCCCACGGTTTAGGGGATCCATCAAGGGCTGTGGGATCCTCCCAAGGTTTGGGAGATTCCTCAAGTTCCATGGACTCTTCTCAAAGGTTTAGGGGATCTCTTGAGTTCCAGGGGATCCTCCCAAGGTTTTGGGGATCCATCAAGATCCCAGAGTTCTCACAAGGTTTAGGAAACCCCTTGAATCCCAAAGTTTAGGAGACCCCTTGAGTTCCGTGGACTCTTCCCAAGGTTTAGGGCATCCATCAAGACCCCAGAGTCTTCCCAAGGTTTAGGAGATCCCTTGAATCCCAAAGTTTGGGAGATCCCCCAAGTTCCATGGACTCCTCCCAAAGGTTTAGGGGATCTCTTGAGTTCCACGGGATCTTCCCAAGGTTTAGGGCATCCATCAAGGTTTGGGGGGTCACAAGGTTTGGGGGCCTCCATGACCCCTTACCTTTGGAGGGGGAGAGGCTGACGGCCAGCACCTCCCAGGTGGTGATGGAGTCCTTCAGGAACACGGGCAGCGTCTTGGACGAGATCCTGGAGAGGACAGGAGTGACCAAAGGGGTCAGGGGGTGTCACTGTGGTCCCTAAATATGTCCCAAACCCACAGTGGGATCTCCCTGAACCCCAGAGATGCCCCAGACCCACAGACCCCCAAGCAGAACCAGGAGTTTGGAGACGACCCCTCCAAGAAGCCCCGAGGTTGGACCAGGAGGTCATCGATGACCTTTGTCCGGATTTGGGGTGACCATAACCGGTCTCCGGACACATCCTGGGTGTTGGGGACCCCCCCGGGTGTTGGGGACCCCCCCGGGCTCACCCCAGCTCGTTGGGCGGATCCGTGAGCTGCTCCACCTGCCAGAGCCAGCTCTCGGGGAAGAGGCTCCGCGAGATGATGTCATCGTCCGGCGAGAACAGATCGTCCTCCTCCTGGCCTGGGGGTGGTGGCATCGGCCCTCGCGAACGTGGCCGCAGGGCTGAGAGCCCTGGGCGGGGCTGGCATCACCCCGGTGTCACCCATTGTCACCCCGGTGTCACCCACCCCAGTGTCACCCCATTGTCACCCAGTGTCACCCCGTGTCACCCAGTGTCACCCCAGTGTGACCCACTGTCACCAGTGTCACCCCAGTGTCACTACACCCAAAACCCACCCAAGACCCTCCAAATCTTCACCCAAGCTCCATCTGAAGAACATCTAAGGAATGTCTGAGGGTCACTAGACCTTCACTCAAGGAAAGTCCAAGGAACACCCACAGAACACCCAAAACCCACCCAAGGAACACCCAAGGTTCACCTGACATTCACCAAGGATCACCCAAAACCCACCCAAGGAACACCCAAGGTTCACCTGACATTCACCATAGAACACCTGACCTTCACCCAAACTTTGCCCATGAAAATTTCCTCAACTTCACCTGGGATTCACCAAGAAACACCCAAAACCCACCCAAGGAACACCCAAGATTCACCTGACATTCACCAAGGATCACCCAAAACCCACCCAAGGAACACCCAAGGTTCACCTGACATTCACCAAGGAACACCCAAAACCCACCCAAGGAACACCCAAGGTTCACCTGACATTCACCAAGGATCACCCAAAAACCCACCCAAGACCCTCCCAACTTTCCCCCAGCCCCCGTGACCCCACACTTGCTTCTGGCCAGCCCGGTGCTGGGCGAGAGCGTTCTGCTGGTCGCGCTTGGCCTTGATGTAGCGGCAGCAGTCGAGGAAGGCAGCGGACGCAGCCGTCGCCCTCCTGGATGTACTCGCTCCTCCTCTCGCAGCTGTGCCCCATCGGGTTGTCCCTCATCCCGTCCTCGCAGCATTTCCGCTCCAGCGTGTCCAGTACTCGGCCGCTGCCGGACGGCCGGACAGGGCTGGGGCCGGCCCGGGGGAGTCCGGGGAGGGGAGCTCGGGGGAGGTGGGATGTGCTGGGGGTTTGGGGGGTGTGGGCACTCTAGTGGGTTTGGGAATGGGATTTTGGGAATGGGGAGCTCGGGGGGTGGGACACTCTGGTGGGTTTGGGAATGGGGATTTTGGGAATGGGGAGCTCGGGGGGGTGGTGGGATGTGCTGGGGGTTTTGGGGGTGTGGGACATTCTGGTGGGTTTGGGAATGGGGATTTTGGGAATGGGGATTTTGGGAATGGGGAGCTCGGGGGTGTGGGACACTCTGGTGGCTTTTGGGATTGGGGACCTCAGGGGTGTGGGACACCCTGGTGGCTTTGGGAATGGGGGAGCTCAGGGGACTGGGACATGCTGGTGGCTCTTGGGGGACGTGGGACACTCTGGTGGGTTTTGGGGGGTGTGGGACACTCTGGTGGCTTTTTGGGGCTGTGGGACATTCTGTTGGCTCTTGGGGACACAGGAGACTCTGGCAGTGTTTGGGACACGGGTCACTGGTGGCCTTTGAGACAAGGGGACACTGGTGGCTTTTGGGACAAGGGACACTCTGGTGGCCCTCAGGGACACGGGACATTTTGGTGGCCCTCAGGGACACAGGACACTGGTATTGATTTGGACACAGGACACTCTGGTGGCCCTCAGGGACACTGGTGGCCTTTGGGACAGGGGACACTGTAGGACACGGGTGGCCCTCAGGGACATGGGACACTTTGGCATCTCCAGAGACCCTGGTGGCCTCGGGGACAAGGGACACGGCAGTGCCACCTACCCTTGGTGCCCTTGTACTCGGCGAGCGCCAGCGAGCGGCGCTTGCGCTTGGCGGGCTGGGGACACTGGAGCTCTGGGGACAGAGGGGACACCGGTCAGGACCCCGCGGTGTCACCTCCCGAAGCTCAGGGTCACCGCGCCACCCTTGAGGTGTCACCTCCCCCGTCTCTGCGATGCCACCTCCCCCATCCCCGAGGTGTCACCTCCCCCATTCCTGATATGTCACCTCTCTTGTCCTTGAGGTGTCACATTCCTGAAGTGTCACCTCCCCCACCCCCAAGGTGTCACCTCCTCCATCCCCAAGGTGTCACCTCCACTGTCCCCGAGGTGTCACCTCCCCTGTCCTTGAGGTGCCACATGCTTGAAGTGCCACCTCCCCTGTCCCTGAAGTGTCACCTCCTTCAGCGCTGAGGTGCCACCCCCTGTCCCCAAGTGTCCCCACCTGAGCGCTGCGGGGTGGACAGCTGGACGTTGGTGGTCAGGCTCAGGCCAGCGTCCGCAAACACCCCGATGTTGTCCCGGCCACTGCCCGGCGTGCAGCCGATGTCACTCCTCTCCACCGTGTCCCAAACCTGCCACAGGGGACAGCTGTGACAGCCACTGCCACCAGCAGGGACAGCAGGGACAGCAGGACAGCTGTGACAGGCACTGCCACCACCCAGGGGTGATGGGGGCAGCTGTGACAGTCACTGCCACCAGCAGGACAGCTGTGACAGCTGTGACAGCCACTGCCACAAACAGGGACAGCTGTGACAGCTGTGACAGTCACTGCCACCAGCAGGGACAGCAGGACAGCTGTGACAGTCACTACCACCACCCAGGGGTGATGGGGACAGTTGTGACAGTCACTGCCACCACCCAGGGGTGATGGGGACAGCTGTGATGGCCACTGCCACCAGCAGGAACAGCGGGGACAGGGACAACCACAGTGGCCACCACCAGGGACAACTGGGACAGTGGGGACAGGGACAGACCGTGACTGGCCACAGCCCTTGGGGACATCGGGGACAGGGCCACCACCAGGGGACAGGGACATCCACAGTGGCCACCACCAGGGGACAGCCATGATGGCCACACCCCTTGGGGACACCGGGGACAGGGGACGGGCCCAGAAGTGACGGCCACACCCCTCGGGGGACACCGGGGACAGGGGAGGGCACAGCCGTGACAGCCACACCCTTTGGGGACAGCGGGGACAGCGGGGCCACCCACCCGCGCCTGGGTGAGCCGGCTCCTCCTGCTGAGCACGAACACGCCCTTGTCCACGGCCACCAGCCCCACGTGCGCCCCGTGGTCGCCCTCCAGGCGCAGCCGCATCGGCGTCCCCGGCTCGTGCACGCGGTTGTCACCTTCCGTCGCCCCCTTCACCACCAGCTGCCGGCGACACGGACGGGGTGACGTCCCCGGGGTGTCCCCAGAGCCGCTCGTGCCACCCCAAAAACGGAGCTCGGGCCGCCAGGGATGGTTGGTGGCCGCGGGGTTCGTGTCTGGGTCACCCCCACCCACCCCACGGGGGTCCAGAATTGCCCAAAAGTGACGCCAGGTCACACCAGGGGACACAGGGGGTGGCTCAGTGTCACCCTCAAAGGTCGCCAGGTCCCTCAAGGACTCCCCCAAACCCCTCAAGAGCCCCCCAAACCCATCCAAAACCTCCTGGACCCCTCAACGTCCACTCTGAGACCCCGTGACCCCTCCCTGGGGACACCTGGGGACACCTGGGGACACTCGGGGACACCCGGGGACACCTGGGGATACACCCGGGGACACTTGGGGACACTTGGGGACATCCGGGGACACTCAGGGACACTCGGGGACCTCTGGGGACACCTGGGAACACCCGGGGACACTCGAGGACACCCTGGGGACACCCAGAGACACCTGGGGACACTCAGACACACTCGGGGACACCCGGTGACACTCGGTGACACTCGACGACACCCTGGGGACACCTGGGGACACTTGGGGACACCTGGGGACACCTGGGGACACCCGAGGACACTCGGGAACACCCGGGGACACTCAGGGACACTTGGGGACACTCGGGGACACCTGGGGACACCTGGGGACACTCAGGGACACCTGGGGACACTCTGGGGACACTCAGGGACACCAGGGGACACCTGGGGACACCTGGGGACACTCGAGGACACCCGGGGACACCCGGGGACACCCTGGAGACACTCGGGGACACTCCAGGGACACTTGGGGACACTCGGGGACATCCGGTGACACTCGGGGACACCTGGGGACACCCGGGGACACCCTGGAGACACTCGGGGACGCTCAGGGACACTTGGGGACACTCGGGGACATCCAGTGACACTCGGTGACACTCGAGGACACCCTGGGGACACCTGGGGACACTCGGGGACACTCGGGGACACTCGGGGACACCCAGTGACACTCTGGGGACACCCGGTGACACTCAGGGACATTCGGTGACACCCGGGGACACTCACGCTGCCCATGCAGGTGTCCTTGACGTCCACCCAGACGGAGTCGGCCACGATCTCGCCGGGCAGCACGTGGTAGAAGGCGACGAGCGGAAGGATGGCACGAGCTCGGCGCTGACCGGCAGGGTCATGGTCACCAGGCTCTGGCCGGCCTCGTGCCGCTGCCGGCCGGCCCGCACCACGCGCCCCTTGCTCAGCACCTGCCCGGGAAACAACACAAAAACACAAAACAAAAATCGCATCGGTGGGGACGCGCACGGACGGAGTGTCCCCCCCATGAGGGGGAATCGGGTTGGGTTGGGTTGGGTTGGGTTGAGTTGAGTTGGGTTGGGTTGAGTTGGGTTGGGTTGGGTTGAGTTGGGTTGGGTTGGGTTAAATTGGGTTGGGTTGAGTTGAGTTGGGTTGGGTTGGGTTGAGTTGGGTTGGGTTGGGTTGAGTTGAGTTGGGTTGGGTTGAGTTGGGTTGGGTTGGGTTGGGTTGGGTTGAGTTGGGTTGAGTTGTGTTGGGTTGGGTGGGGTTGGGTTGAGTTGGGTTGGGTTGGGTTGGGTTGAGTTGGGTTGGGTTGGGTTGGGTTGGGTTGGGTTGGGTTGGGTTGGGTTGGGTTGAGTTGGGTTGAGTTGGTGGGGTTGGGTTGGGTTGGGTTGAGTTGAGTTGGGTTGGGTTGAGTTGGGTTGGGTTGGGTTGGGTTGAGTTGGGTTCAGTTGGGTTGGGTTGAGTTGGGTTGGGTTGAGTTGTGTTGGGTTGGGTTGGGTTGGGTTGGGTTGGGTTGGGTTGAGTTGGGTTGAGTTGGGTTGGGTTGGGTTGGGTTGGGTTGAGTTGAGTTGGGTTGGGTTGAGTTGGGTTGGGTTGAGTTGGGTTGGGTTGAGTTGGGTTGGGTTGAGTTGGGTTGAATTGGGTTAAATTGGGTTGAGTTGGGTTGAGTTGGGTTGAGTTGGGTTAAATTGGGTTAAAAATGGGATTAAATTGGGTTAAATTGGGTTAAATTGTGTTGAATTGGGTTGAGTTGGGTTGAGTTGGGTTGGGTTGGGTTGGGTTAAAAATGGTATTAAATTGGGTTAAATTGGGTTAAATTGGGTTGAATTGGGTTAAATTGGGCTGAGTTGGGTTAAATTGGGTTGAGTTGGGTTGAGTTGGGTTAAAAATGGGATTAAATTGGGTTGAATTGTGTTGAATTTTAGCCATTGTGGCTTTTAGCCACTTGCTTATCATTATTATTAGCTTTTTATTCTATTACTAGTACTAGTACTATTATTATTGTTATTATTACTATTGCTATTACTACTGCAATTGCTATTACTATTATTACTGCTGCTACTATTACTTTTATTATTATTTTTTTACAATTATTTTTCCATTTCTCTTTTTTTAAAATTTTTATTATTATTATTACTATTACTATTGCTACTGCAACTGCTATTACTATTATTACTTGTACCACTATTACTTTTATTATTATTTTTTTACAATAATTTTTCCATTTCTCTTTTTTTAAATATTTTTATTATTATTTTTGCTATTACTATTGCTACCACTATTACTTTTTCACCATCACTATTTTCGCAATTATTTTATTATTATCACTATTTATTTATATATATTTGTTATAATATATATTTTATTTATATATATAAAATATAATATATATTATTATAGTATATATCATATTATTATATATTTATTTATATTTATATTTATATTTATATTTACATTTATATTTTATATTTTATATTTTATATTTATTATTTATATTTATTCATATTTATATTATATTTATATTATATTTCTATATATTTATATATTTATATTTATTATTTCTATATTACTTATTATAATTTTATTATTTTAAAATTTATTATAAATTTATTATTTATTATAAATATATTTATATTTATATTTTATATATTTAAACATATATATTTATTATTAACGCTTTTAACCACTGCTCACCGAACTCGACGCGCTCGTGACCAACAACCTTCCCAACTTTTAACAACTCATCCAACACAACCCAACAAATCCGGAGCCCGGAGCTCCAGGACAGGCGCACTGACCACTCGTGGCCCTGGTCAAGGACGGGCGCACTGACCACTCGTGGCCCTGGTCAAGCGGCGTGGCCAGCGCGGGCACCCACCAGGTAGGTGAAGAAGGGGACGGAGTTGCGCACGTCGTTGTTGCTGGTCTTGAGGTGGAAGTTGACGGCCAGGTTGTCGCCGGGCTGCAGCTCGGCGCCGGCCACCGCCAGGTGCAGGAAGTTGCCCGAGCCGGCCTGGCTGCGGTAGGCCTGGGCGGTCATCTGCCGCCTGGCCTGGCGCTCCGCGGGCAGCCCGGGCTGGGCCGTCCGGACCTGCGGCGGGGACACGGCGGCGCTCGGTCACGCGGCCGCCACGGAGCGTGCCGAGGGGCGTGGGGGGCGTGGGGGAGTGGTGGTCAGCGTGGGGGTTTTGGCCACCACAGAGGTCTTGGCCACCACAGAGGTGTGGTGGTCATCGTGGAGATTTTGGTCACCAAAGTGGTCTGGGCTGTCATGGAGATGTGGTGGTCATCATGGAGGTTTTGGCCACTAAAGAGGTCTGGGCTGTCATGGAGGTGTGGTGGTCATCGTGGAGATTTTGGCCACTTTGGCCATCCTATTTTCTGGCCAACCATGAGTGACCACCATGAGTGACCACCACAATCCTGGCCCTTGAGTGACCACAACCATTGGTCACTCCGGACATCTTGACCACCAATCACCTCAACTTTCCAACCGTGAGTGACCAACCACGGATGTCCAGCCCCTCCTTATTCCCCAATCCTGCTGTCCTGGCCCTTGAGTGACCACAGCCGCTGGTCACTCGGGACCCCCAGGCCACTCACGGTGATGGGCACGCTGTCCTGGTTGGCCGGCATGTTGAGCACCAGCCTGGCCGTGCCGTCCCTCTGGGTGGACACCGGACCCTGGAAACCGTCGGCCTGGACGGCGACGCGCGGCGCCGGCGACTGGTCGGGGTTGGTGACAAGAACCTGCAGGGGACACCGGGGGACACCGGGGGACACGGGGGATGTCACGGGAGGAGGGGACGGGGGGACTGGGTGGTGGCACTGGGAAGGGACACTGGGAGGGGACAATGACACTGGGAAGGGACAATGACACTGGGAAGGGACAATGGCACTGGGAAGGGACAATGGGAAGGGACAATGACACTGGGAAGGGACAATGACACTGGGAAGGGACAATGGCACCGGGAAGGAGTGGTGGCACTGGAAAGGGGCACTGGGAGGGACAATGACACTGGGAAGGACAATGACACTGGGAAGGAGTGGTGGCACTGGAAAAGGGCACTGGGAGGGACAATGACACTGGGAAGGGACAATGACACTGGGAAGGGACACTGGGAGGGACAATGACACCGAGAAGGGACAATGACACTGGGAAGGGACAATGGCACTGGGAAGCAGTGGTGGCACTGGGAAGGGACACTGGGAGGGACAATGACACCGGGAAGGGACAATGACACTGGGAAGGGGCACTGGGAGGGGACAATGACACTGGCAAGGGACAATGACACTGGGAAGGTGTGGTGGCACTGGGAAGGGACACTGGGAAGGGACAATGACACTGGGAGGGGACAATAACACTGGGAAGGAGTGGTGGCACTGGAAAGGGGCACTGGGAAGGGACAATGACACCGGGACGGTGACACCAGGAAGGGACAATGACACTGGGAAAGGGACACTGGGAAAGGGACAATAACACTGGGAGGGGACAATGACACTGGGAAAGGGACACTGGGAAAGGGGACACTGCCACCAGGGAAAGGGGACACTGCCACCAGGAGGGGCCACCCCGGTGACACGGGGACACCCCAGAGCCCCTCCCAGGTGACACAGGGACACGGTGCAGGGAGCGACCGCCCCGCCCCCACCCCGGCGGGTGCTGTGCCACCCCCCCGTGTCCCCGAGGCGCCACCGCTGTCCCCGAGGTGCCACCCACCGTGAGGTCAAAGGGCATCCCGGGCTTGAAGTACTTGGGGGTGCGCGTGAAGTGGATGCTGTACGGGAGGTGACGATGCGGATGTCACTGCGGTGCGCCTCCACCATGTCACTGCCTGGGGGACAGCCGTGTCACCTGCGGTCCCTGCCACCCCTCACGGGTGTCCCCACACTGTCCCTGTCCCTCTATGTCCCCCTGACTCCACCATGTCACTGCCTGCGGGGACACCAGTGTCACCTGCGGTCCCTGCCACCCCTCCCGGGTGTCCCCACACTGTCCCTGTCCCTTCCATGACCCCCTGACTCCACCATGTCACTGCCTGGGGGACACCGGTGTCACCTGGGGTCCCTGCCACCCCTCACGGGTGTCCCCCGTGTCCCCACACTGTCCTGTCCCCTCTATGACCCCCTGACTCCACCATGTCACTGCCTGGGGGACAGCCGTGTCACCTGCGGTCCCTGCCACCCCTCCCGGGTGTCCCCACACTGTCCCTGTCCCCCTGTGTCCCCTCATTGCCGTTCTTGTCCCCTCTATGTCCCCTGACTCCACCATGTCACTGCCTGGGGGACAGCCGTGTCACCAGGGGTCCCTGCCACCCCTCCCGGGTGTCCCCTGTGTCCCCACACTGTCCCTGTCCCTCTATGACCCCCTGACTCCACCATGTCACTGCCTGGGGGACAGCGGTGTCACCTGGGGTCCCTGCCACCCCTCCCGGGTGTCCCCTGTCCCAAGTGTCCCCTTTCTCCTTGTCCCTGTGTCCCCTCGTTGTCCCTGTCCCCTTGTCCCTCCACTGTCCCCTGTGTCCCCTCATTGTCCCTGTCCCCGTGTCCCCCGCTGTCCCTGCCCCCCGTGTCCCACAGCACCATCCCTGTCCCCCGTGTCCCCCCACTGTCTCTGCTCCCCATGTCCCCCCATTGTCTCTGTCCCCCGTGTCCCCGCGCTGACCTGACTCGGTGATGACGGTGACAGTGACGTACAGCGAGTGTCCCACGAGCTCCTGGGGGTTGGGGAAGCGCTCGCGCAGGTGCGCCATGGAGAGCACGGCCTCGGCGTCACCGCTGTCCACCTGGGGACATTGGGGACATTGGGGACATTGGGGACATTGGGGACATGGGGACAGCATCGCCTCGGCGTCACCGCTGTCCACCTGGGGACACGGGGACATGGGGACATTGGGGACATTGGGGACATGGCGACAGGGTTAGGGACATGGGGACAGCACGGCCTCGGGCGTCACCGCTGTCCACCTGGGGACATTGGGGACATGGGCACATTGGGGACATGGGGACACGGGGACAGGGTTAGGGACATGGGGACAGGGTTAGGGACAGCACGGGTTTCAAGGCCACCGCTGTCCACCTGGGGACATGGGGACACGGGGACAGGGTTAGAACAGGGTTGGGGACAGCACGGCCTCGGGCGTCACCGCTGTCCACCTGGGGACACGGGGACATGGGGGACATTGGGGACATGGGGACATGGGGACAGGGTTAGGGACAGCACGGCTCAAGGCCACCGCTGTCCACCTGGGGACACGGGGACATTGGGGACATTGGGGACAGGGTTAGGGACAGGGTTAGGACAGGGTTAGGGACAGCACGGTCTCAAGGCCACCGCTGTCCACCTGGGGACATGGGGACATGGGGACATTGGGGACAGGGTTAGGGACATGGGGACAGGGTTGGGGACATGGGGACAGCATCGGCCTCGGGCGCCACCGCTGTCCACCTGGGGACATTGGGGACATTGGGGACATGGGGACATGGGGACAGGGCTGGGGACAGTGCCAGGTTTGGGGACAGTGCCAGGGCTGGGGACAGGGACAGGCACAGGGTTGGGGACAGTGCCAGGGTTGGGGACAGGTTTGGGGACAGTGACAGGTTTGGTGACAGTGCCAGGGCTGGGGACAGGGACAGGCACAGGGTTGGGGACAGTGCCAGGTTTGGGGACAGGGCTGGGGACAGTGACAGGTTTGGGGACATGCCAGCTCACCGCCACGCCCCCGCAGGGACTGGGGGATGCTTTTCTTCTCGTCGTCCACCATGACCCCGAAGAGCACGAACGCCGTCCCCTCCACGGGCTTCCGGTACAGGTACCTGGGGACAGCGTCACCGTGTCACCGTGTCACCGCGTCACCGCGTCACTGTGTCAACGTGTCACCGTGTCACCGTGTCACTGTGTCACCGTGTCACTGTGTCACTGCGTCACCTTGTCACCGTGTCACCGTGTCACCGTGTCACCATGACACCGTGTCACCACGTCACCGTGTCACCGTGTCACCGTGACACCCTGTCACCCATGTAACCATGTCACCGTGTCACCGTGTCACCAGCGTCACCGTGTCACCGCTGTCACCGTGTTACAATGTCACCGTGACACCCTGTCACCCATGTAACCGTGTCACCGTGTCACCGTGTCACCATGTCACCCATGTAACCGTGTCACCGTGTCACCGTGTCGCTCTGTCACCGTTTTATAACGTCACTGTGTCACCATGACAACCTGTCACCCATGTAACCGTGGCACTGTGGCACTGTGTCACCGTTTTATAATGTCACTGTGTCACCGTGACACCCTTTCACTGTGTCACCCTGTCACTGCGTCACCCTGTCACCGTGTCACTGTGTCACCGTTTCACAATGTCACCATGTCACTGTGCCACTGTGTAACTGTGTCACCGTGGCACAATGTCACAGTGTCACCGTGTCGTTGTATCACTGTGTCACGGTGTCACTGTGACACCCTGTCACCCATGTAGCCGTGTCACCGTGTCACCCTGTCACTGTGTCACTGCGTCACTGTGTCACTGTGTCACTGTTTTACAATGTCACCGTGTCACCGTGACACACTGTCACCCATGTAACCGTGTCACCGTGTTACAATGTCACCTTGCCACTGTGTCATTCCCTCACCGTGCCACCATGTCACTGTGTCACCGTGTCACAATGCCACAGTGCCACCATGTCATTGTATCACTGTGTCACCATGCCACTGTGACACCGTGTTACGACGTCACCCTGTCACCCTGTCAATGTGTCACCGTGTCACTGTGTCACCGTGTCACCCTGTCACTGTGTCACCGTGTCATTGTTCCACCGTGTCACTGTGTCACCCATGTCACTGCATCACTGTGTCACTGTGTCAGCGTGTCACCGTGTCAGCCTCACCGTGTCACAGTGTCACAATGTCACACTGTCACTGTGTCCCCATGTCCCCACCCTGCCACCCCATCCATGTCATCCCATCCCTGCCACCGCCACCACCCATGTCCCCCTGTCACCCTCCGGGGACAGCAGCAGAGCTGTCCCCTGTCCCCCACACATTTGGGGACACATTTGGGGACACGTTTGGGGACACGTTTGGGGTCACCTGGCCAGGATGGACACCCGGAAATCCTCCTGGCGGTCGATGTACAGGAACTTCTCCTCGGGCGTCACGGTCACCTCGAAGCTCGGCAGCACTGCGGGGGTGACACACGCCGGTGACGCCGGTGCCACCGGTGCCACCCCCTGGGGACAGTCCCAGCGTCCCTGCACCCACCGTACTCCTTGACCTCGAACTGCGTGCTGAAAACCTGATCCGGGGAATCCTCGAATTTGGCCGAAATCGTCCACGTGCCCAGGCTGGGGGAGGCGGCAGGGAGGTGACAGTGAGGGGACAGCGCCGGGGATGTCCCCAGGCCACCCGGGGGGGGTGACACCCACCTGACGACCTCGGGCAGGTTGTGGTTGAGGGACAGGATCCCGTTTTTCGTGGGGACGACACCGAGATTTGCTTGATGATGACGTTGTCGGGGGTCTGGGGGACACGGGTGGCACGGGTGGCACCGTGTAGCCTCTACCCCCGTGCCACCCCAGGGCCACCCCAGGGCCACCCCAGGGCCACCCCGGGCCACCCCAGGGCCACCCCCGGGCACCCACCTTGACCTCCACGATGACGGTCTTGGCCACCGGCTGCATGAGGTGATCCACGGTGAAGAAGCGGCAGAGCACTGGAGGGGACACAGGGGACAGGTGAGGGGACACAGGGGACAGGTGAGGGGACAAGGACAGGGTAGGGACACAGGGACAAGGTGAGGGGACAAGGACAGGGTGGGGACTAAGGGGACATCAAGGACAGGGAGGGGAAACTGGGGACAAGGTGAGGGGACACAAGGGACAAGGTCAGGGACACAGGGGACAAGGTCAGGGGACACAGGGGACATCAAGGACTGGGTGGGGACATGGGGGGACAAGGTGAGGGGACACAGGGGACACAAGGACAGGGTGGGGACACAGGGGACAGGTGAGGGGACAAGGACAGGAGGGGACAAAGGGGACAAGGTGAGGGGACTACAGGGGACATCAAGGACTGGGTGGGGACATGGGGGACAGGTGAGGGGACAAGGACAGGGTGAGGACACAGGGGACACAGGGGACAAGGTGAGGGGACAGGAGGGACAAGGCGAGCAGGGACAAGGACAGGGTGGGGACAGGTGGGACACGGTGAGGGGACACTTGGGGACAGCCAGCACAGGTGTCCCCGTGCTCACCGGTGGCCCCGCAGGTGTCTCCAGTCCCCACACCTGTGATGTCCCCACAGCGTCCCCAGGTGTCCCCAGGTGTCCCCAGATGTCCCCAGATGTCCCCATGTGTGTCCCCAGATGTCCCCAGGTGTTCCCAGGTGTGTCCCCAGATGTCCCCAGATGTCCCCAGGTGTGTCCCCAGGTGTGTCCCCAGGTGTGTCCCCATGTATTCCCACGTGTCCCCAGGTGTGTGCCCAGGTGTCCCTGTGGTGTCCCCGGGTGTGTCCCTGTGTGTGCCCAGGTGTCCCCAGGTGTGTCCCCAGGTGTCCCCAGGTGTATCCCCAGGTGTCCCCAGCTGTCCCCAGCTGTTCCCAGCTGTTCCCAGGTGTCCCAGGTGTTCCCAGGTGTGTCCCCAGGTGTGTCCAAGTGTCCCTGCAGTGTCCCCAGGTGTGTCCCCACGTGTCTCTGTGTCCCCAGCTGTCCCCAGGTGTGTCCCGTGTATCCCCAGCTGTCTCCAGCTGTCCCCAGCTGTCCCCAGGTGCCCCAGGTGTCCCTGCAGTGTCCCCAGCTGTCCCCAGCTGTCCCCAGGTGTCCCAGGTGTCCCAGGTGTCCCCAGCTGTCCCCAGGTGTCCCCAGGTGTGTCCTCAGGTGTGTCCCCAGCTGTCCCCAGCTGTCCCCAGCTGTCCCAGGTGTCCCAGGTGTCCCAGGTGTGCCCAGGTGTCCCTGTGGTGTCCCCAGGTGTGTCCCCAGCTGTCCCCAGGTGTCCCAGGTGTGTCCCCGTGTATCCCCAGGTTTCCCAGCTGTCCCCAGCTGTCCCCAGCTGTCCCTAGGTGTCCCCAGGTGTCCCAGGTGTATCCCCAGATGTATCCCCAGGTGTGTCCCCAGCTGTCCCCAGCTGTCCCCAGGTGTCCCAGGTGTGCCCTCACCGGTGGCCCGGGGTGTAGATGGGTTTGTCGGTCTGCACGAAGATGTGGCCGCTCTGGGGACACCAGCAGCACCTTCTCCAGCGTCACCCGGCCACCTGCGCCGTCACCGCCACGAACTGCTTCCCCTGCGCCGGCGGCAGCAGCTTAGCGGGGACCTGGGGACAGGGACAGTCGGGACAGGGACAGGATGGGGACAGGGACAGTGGGACAGCTGTAGGGACAGGGACAGGGACAGGAGAGTGGGACAGGGACAGACAGTGGGGACAGGGACAGGGACAGGGACAGGGACAGGGACAGGGACAGGGACAGTGGGGACAGGGACAGAGGGACAGCTGTGGGGACAGGGACACGGACAGGGGCAGTGGGGACAGGACAGGACGGTGGGGACGGGACAGGGACAGGGACAGTGGGGACAGGGACAGGGATGGGGACAGGGACACGGACAGGGACAGTGACGGTGGGGACAGCTGTGGGGACAGGAACGGGACAGTGGGGACAGGGACAGGGATGGGGACAGGGACAGGGACAGGGACAGTGGGGGACATCCGTGGGGACAGGGGACACCAGGAGTGACCATCCCCTGGACATGGAGTGACCACGGGCACGGAGTGACCACGTCCCTGGACACAGAGTGACCACCCCGCTGGACACAGAGTGACCACGGACACGGAGTGACCACCCCGCTGGACACAGAGTGACCACGGACACAGAGTGACCACCCTCTGTCCCCGCCCTCCGGCCGTTCCCACCCCAGTCCAGGGTCCAGCCGCAGGTTCCCGTCCCGGGCAGTGACCACGGGGACAGTGACCCCGGACAGTGACTCCCGGACAGTGACCAGGGCGGGACAGTGACCAGGGGAGGTGACAATGGCCCAGGACAAGTGACCAGGGGTGGTGACAATGGCCAAGGGTGTGGTGACAATGACCGGGGAGGTGACAATGACTGGGATGTGGTGACAATGAGCAGGGCGTGGTGACAATGCCAAGGGGTGGTGACAATCACCCAGGACAAATGACCGGGGAGGTGACAATGACTGACCAGGGGAGGTGACAATGACCAGGGGGGGAGGTGAGCAATGGCCGGGGAGGTGACAATGACCAGGGGAGGTGACAATGACCAGGGCAGATGACAATCCCCAGCCCAGGTGCCCGGGGGGAGGTGACAATGACCAGGGGAGGTGACAATGGCCAGGCCATGATGACAATGACCAGGGCAGGTGACAATCCCCAGCCCAGGTGCCCGGGGAGGTGACAATGACCGGGGCGGTGACAATGGCCGGAGGTG
>JAKWBO010000766.1:0-27656 GCA_034336685.1 Luscinia luscinia | reverse complement strand
CCACCCCGACCCTTCCAGCCCCTGCTGCTCCTGCCCCCCGCGCTGTGCGACGTGGCCGGCACCGGCATCATGTGCGTGGGTGAGTGACAGCGCGCAATTCCCGCTTTTCCCACCGGGATTTTAGATTTAAGTCTTTAAAAAACCGAGCAGTTGTTAGGTGCTGTAAAGTTGTTTATTGGAAAGGCACATCGGTCTCAAAAGGCAAAGAGTCCCAAGTGTTAAAATCTGTGCTAAAAGCTTTTGGTATAGAGACCCAAATAGAAGAAAAGTCCCAATTAAAGCAGGAGCAGCTCCTGGTGCAAGGCCCTGAGAGGCTGAAGTTGGAGCTGCAGCTCCTGTGTGATGATGATCCCCTTTCCTTTCCTTTCCTTTCCTTTCCTTTCCTTTCCTTTCCTTTCCTTTCCTTTCCTTTCCTTTCCTTTCCTTTCCTTTCCTTTCCTTTCCTTTCCTTTCCTTTCCTTTCCTTTCCTTTCCTTTCCTTCCCTTCCCTTCCCTTCCTTCCCTTCCCTTCCCTTCCCTTCCCTTCCCTTCCCTTCCTTCCCTTCCCTTCCCTTCCTTCCCTTCCCTTCCTTCCCTTCCTTCCTTCCCTTCCCTTCCCTTCCTTCCCTTCCCTTCCCTTCCCTTCCCTTCCTTCCCTTCCCTTCCCTTCCTTCCCTTCCCTTCCCTTCCCTTCCCTTCCCTTCCCTTCCCTTCCCTTCCCTTCCCTTCCCTTCCCTTCCCTTCCCTTCCTGAAACTTCCTGAAACTTCCTGAAACTTCCCTGAAACTTCCTGAAACTTCCCTGAAACTTCCCTTCCTGAAACTTCCTGAAACTTCCCTTCCTGAAACTTCCCTTCCTGAAACTTCCCTGAAACTTCCCTGAAACTTCCTGAAACTTCCCTGAAACTTCCCTGAAACTTCCCTGAAACTTCCTGAAACTTCCCTTCCTGAAACTTCCCTTCCCTGAAACTTCCTTCCCTGAAACTTCCTTCCCTGAAACTTCCCTGAAACTTCCCTTCCTGAAACTTCCCTTCCTGAAACTTCCCTTCCTGAAACTTCCTGAAACTTCCTTCCCTTCCCTTCCCTTCCTTCCCTTCCCTTCCCTTCCTTCCCTTCCCTTCCTTCCCTTCCCTTCCCTTCCCTTCCCTTCCCTTCCCTTCCCTTCCTTCCCTTCCCTTCCTTCCCTTCCCTTCCTTCCTTCCCTTCCCTTCCCTTCCCTTCCCTGAAACTTCCCTTCCCTGAAACTTCCCTTCCTGAAACTTCCCTTCCTGAAACTTCCCTTCCCTTCCCTTCCTTCCCTGAAACTTCCCTTCCCTGAAACTTCCCTTCCTGAAACTTCCTGAAACTTCCCTGAAACTTCCCTGAAACTTCCTGAAACTTCCTGAAACTTCCTTCCCTTCCTGAAACTTCCCTTCCCTTCCCTTCCTGAAACTTCCCTTCCCTTCCCTGAAACTTCCTTCCCTTCCCTTCCCTTCCCTTCCTTCCCTTCCCTTCCCTTCGAGCTCTCACTCCAATATTTTTATTTTTATTTACAAATTACCCATTGAGCTAAAAACACAAATCTGAAGCATTTGTTCTACACCTATTAGAATTCTGTTTTTTTAAACGAAAGTTTACATATAATCTGTGTGTGTAGCCTATCTGTTCTATCTGAAAAATGTAAGCAGCATTCTTACTATGTTTTTATTATGTCTCAAACTGCAATTTTGAGCTCTCACTGAAACTTGTTTCTGTAGCCTGTTTTCACACTAATGTCTGGAACTGTGTTTTTCAGCTGTCACAAAAAAGACTTGTTTTCCAGATTTGTTTTGCACACTGATATCTAGATCTATGTTTTTGAGCTCTGTTTTCTACATTAAATTCAAAGATTTTTACTTTTTAAGGCACTTAAACCCCGTTCTTACTCACTTAAACTCACTGACTTACTTAAAACTTAAACTCACGCCTCCATTTCCTATACGAGTGGCTCAATAAACTCCAGTCCATCCAAAGGTTTTAATTCACTCTCTGAAAATTCAGAGATCTGTGTTTGACACACCCCAGCAGGGTTTGGCGGCAGAATTCCACAAAGCCCTGGAATTTTGGGACGTGCCCCGAGCGCTTTTCTTGCTGTTCCTCACAGCTGTGGGATGGCGGGAAAACTCCTTGGGATGGCGGGAAAACTCCTTGGGATGGCGGGAAAGTGCTGTGGGATGGCGGGAAAACTTGGGATGGCGGGAAAACTCCTTGGGATGGCGGGAAAACTTGGGATGGCGTGAAAACTCCATGGAATGGTGGGAAAACTTGGGATGGCAGGAAAACTTGGGATGGTGGAATCAGTCCATGGGGTGGTGGGAAAACTCCTTGGGATGGCGGGAAAACTCCTTGGGATAGTGGGAAAATTCTGTGGGATGGTGGGAAAACTTGGGATGGCGGGAAAACTTGGGATGGTGGGATCAGTCTATGGGATGGTGGGAAAACTTCTTGGGATGGTGGGATCACTTCTTGGGATGAGGGGATCAGTTCATGGAATGACAGCAAAACTCCATGGAATGGCCGGAAAACGCTGTGGGATGGTGGGAAAACTTGGGAGGCGGGAAAACTCCTTGGGATGGCGGAAAAGTCCTTGGGATGCAGGAAAACTTCGTTGGGATGGTGGGAAAATGCAGTGGGATGGGGGAAAACGCTGTGGGATAGTGGGAAAACTCCTTGGGATGGCGGGAAAAGTCCTTGGGATGGCGGGATCGGTCTATGGGATGGGGGAACACTCCTTGGGATGGCAGGAAAACTCCTTGGAATGGCGGGACCGATGCTTGGGATGGCAGGAAAACGCTGTGGAATGGCGGGATCAATCCATGGGATGGTGGGAAAACTTGAGATGGCGGGAAAATGCTATGGGATAGCGGGAAAAACTCCTTGGGATGGCGGGAAAACGCTATGGGATGGGGGGAGAACTTGGGATAGCGGGATAGTCCATGGGATGGCGGGAAAACTCCTTGGGATGGTGGGAAAACATGGGATGGTGGAATCAGTCCATAGGGTGGTGAGAAAACTTGGGATGGTGGGAAAACATGGAATGGCAGGAAAACTCCATGTGATGGTTGGAAAACTTCGTGGGATGGTGGAAAATCTACTTGGGATGGTGGAAAATCTACTTGGGATGGCGGAAAACCTTGGGATGGTGGGAAAACTCCTTGGAATGGCAGGATCAGTCCATGGGATGGCGGGAAAACTCCTTGGGATGGTGGGAAAACTTGGGATGGCGGGAAAACTTGGGATGGTGGGAAAACTCCTTGGAATGGCAGGATCAGTCCATGGGATGGCGGGAAAACTCCTTGGGATGGTGGGAAAACTTGGGATGGCGGGAAAACTTGGGATGGTGGGATCAGTCCATGGGATGGTGGGAAAATGCTGTGGGATGGTTGGAAAACTCCTTGGGATGGCGGGAAAACATGGAATGGCAGGAAAACTCCATGTGATGGTGGGAAAACTCCTTGGAATGGCAGAGAAACTCCTTGGGATGGTGAGATCACTCTTTGGGATGGGGGAAAACCTCCACGGGATGATGGGAAAATTCCATGGGATGGCGGGATCACTCTTTGGAGCTGTGGGGTCACTCCTTGGCATGGGGGGGGGGGGTCACTCCATGGAATGGTGGGAAAACTCCTTGGGATGGTGGAATCACTCCTTGGATGGCAGGAAAACTCCTTGGGATGGGGAGGTGACTCCATGGGATGGTGGGAAAACTCCATGGAGGGTGGGATCACTCCTTGGAATTGGGGGATCACCCCTTAGGACGACGGGAATACTCCTTGGCATTGGAGGGTCCCTGTTATTTTCCCTGTTGTTTACCCTGTGGTTTTCCCTGTTTTCCCTCTTATTCTCCCTGTTATTTTCCCTATTTTCCTTGTTATTTTCTCTGCCTTTTCCCCAGTATTTTCCCTTCCTTCCCTGTTACTTTTCCTGTTTTCCCTATTATTTTTCCTGTTATTTTCTCTGGTTTTTTCCCTGTTTTCTGTGTTGTTTTCCCTGCCTTTTCCCTGTTTTCCCTGTTATTTTCCCTGCTTTCCCTGTTATTATCCCTGTTATTTTCCCTGGTTTTTTCTCTGTTATTTTCCCCGTTATTTTCCCTGCCTTTTTCCTGTTATTTTCCCCGTTATTTTCCCCGTTTCCTCTTTTGTTTTCTATGTTATTTTCCCTGTTATTTTCCCTGTTATTTTCCTGTTATTTTCCTGTTATTTTCCCTGCCTTTTCCCTGTTTTTCCTGTTATTTTCCTGTTATTTTTCCTGCCTTTTCCCTGTTTTCCTGTTATTTTCCCTGTTATTTTCCCTGCCTTTTCCCTGTTATTTTCTCCGTTATTTTCCCTGCCTTTTCCCTGTTTTCCCTGTTATTTTCCCCATTATTTTTCCTGCTTTTTCCCTGTTTTCCCTGTTGTTTTCCCTGTTGTTTTCCCTGCCTTTTCCCTGTTCTTTTTCCCGTTATTTTTCCTGCCTTTCCTTGTTTTCCCTGTTGTTTTCCCTGTTATTTTCCCCGTTATTTTTCCTGCCTTTTCCTTGTTTTCCCTGTTGTTTTCCCTGTTATTTTCCCCTTTATTTTTCCTGCCTTTTCCTTGTTTTCCCTGTTGTTTTCCCTGTTATTTTCCCCGTTATTTTCCCTGCCTTTTCCCTGTTTTCCCTGTTGTTTTCCCTGTTATTTTCCCTGCCGTTTCCCTGCCTTTTCCCTGTTCTTTTTCCCGTTATTTTCCCTGCCTTTTCCCTGTTTTCCCTGTTATTTTCCCTGTTACTTTCCCTGCCTTTTCCCTGTTTTCCCTGTTCTTTTCCCCGTTATTTTCCCTGTTTTCCCTGTTCTTTTCCCCGTTATTTTCCCCAGCTTCTCCCTGTTTTCCCAGGTGACCTCCTGATCCTGCTGGCCCAGGGCATCGTGTCCATCCAGATGGGGCTGGAGGAGAAATCCATCGTCAGCCACGACATTCCCTGCACTGCGCGCGTGGGCACGAGGGTCGGGAATTCCCGGAACCCGGGAATGGGAATTACCGGGCTGGGAATTCTTTCAGCAGGGAATTTCAGTGTTAATTGGGATGTGCATCCCGAAGATTGGGACTGGGAATTCTCCCCACAGGGAATTTCAGTGGTAATTGGGATGTTAATCCCAAAGATTGGGACTGGGAACTCTCCCTGTAGGGAATGTCATGTTAATTGGGATGTGTATCCCAAAGATTGGGACTGGGAATTCTTCCCATAGGGAATGTCAGTGTTAATTGGGATGTGCATCCCAAAGATTGGGACTGGGAATTCTTCCCGCAGGGAATGTCAGTGTTAATTGGGATGTGCATCCCAAAGATTGGGACTGGGAACTCTCCCTGCAGGGAATGTCAGTGTTAATTGGGATTTGTATCCCGAAGATTGGGACTGGGAATTCTCCCTGTAGGGAATGTCAGTGTTAATTGGGATTTGTATCCCGAAGATTGGGACTGGGAATTCTCCCTGTAGGGAATGTCATGTTAATTGGGATGTGTATCCCAAAGATTGGGACTGGGAATTCTTCCCACAGGGAATTTCAGTGTTAATTGGGATGTGCATCCCAAAGATTGGGACTGGGAATTCTTCCCACAGGGAATGTCAGTGTAAATTGGGATGTGCATCCCAAAGATTGGGACTGGGAATTCTCCTTGCAGGGAATGGCACTGAGGGGTGGATGTTAATTGGGATGTGCATCCCAAAGATTGGGACTGGGAATTCTTCCAGCAGGGAATGTCAGTGTTAATTGGGATGTGCATCCCGAAGATTGGGACTGGGAATTCTCCCCACAGGGAATTTCAGTGTTAATTGGGATTTGTATCCCGAAGATTGGGACTGGGAACTCTCCCTGTAGGGAATGTCAGTGTTAATTGGGATGTGTATCCCAAAGATTTGGACTGGGAATTCTCCTCACAGGGAATGTCAGTGTTAATTGGGATGTGCATCCCAAAGATTGGGACTGGGAATTCTCCCTGTAGGGAATGTCAGTGTTAATTGGGATGTGTATCCCAAAGATTGGGACTGGGAATTCTCCCTGCAGGGAATGTCAGTGTTAATTGGGATTTGTATCCCGAAGATTGGGACTGGGAATTCTCCCTGTAGGGAATGTCATGTTAATTGGGATGTGCATCCCAAAGATTGGGACTAGGAACTCTCCCTGTAGGGAATGTCAGTGTTAATTGGGATGTGCATCCCAAAGATTGGGACTGGGAATTGACCCCACAGGGAATGTCAGCGAGGGGTGGAGTGGCTGTGCCAGCTCTTCCCAGACCCACAGCCAGATCTCCTGGAGCCTGTGTGCCATTCCCAAAAAATTGGGATGGGATTGGGGCTGGATCCACCCACTCCCAAATTTGTGTTCCCAATAAATGAACCCCCAGCTCATTCCATGGGGGTCTCTGGGGGTTATCCTGTGGAAATTTGGGAAATCTTAGGGATGGAATAGGACAGGGATTGTCTCCCAAGGTGTTCCCAGCAGGATTTGCTCTCGGGAATGTTCCTGATCTGTGTCCCCAAGGGATGGGGACAGGCCCGGCACTGGGATCAGTGTCCATGGGATGGGGACAGGCCCTGGCACTGGGATCAGTGTCCATGGGATGGGGACAGGCCCTGGCACTGGGATCTGTGTCCCCAAGGGATGGGGACAGGCTCTGGCACTGGGATCTGTGTCCATGGGATGGGGACAGGCCCTGGCACTGGGATCTGTGTCCCCAAGGGATGGGGACAGGCCTGGCACTGGGATCGGTGTCCCCAAATTATGGGGACAGGCCTGGCACTGGGATCTGTGTCCCCAAGGGATGGGGACAGGCCTGGCACTGGGATCTGTGTCCCCAAAGGATGGGGACAGGCTCTGGCACTGGGATCTGTGTCCCCAAGGGATGGGGACAGGCCCGGCACTGGGATCAGTGTCCATGGGATGGGGACAGGCCCTGGCACTGGGATCTGTGTCCCCAAGGGATGGGGACAGGCCTGGCACTGGGATCTGTGTCCCCAAGGGATGGGGACAGGCCCGGCACTGGGATCAGTGTCCATGGGATGGGGACAGGCCCTGGCATTGGGATCTGTGTCCCCAAGGGATGGGGACAGGCCTGGCACTGGGATCTGTGTCCCCAAAGGATGGGGACAGGCCTGGCACTGGGATCTGTGTCCCCAAGGGATGGGGACAGGCCCTGGCACTGGGATCTGTGTCCCCAAGTGATGGGGACAGGCCTGGCACTGGGATCTGTGTCCCCAAGGGATGGGGACAGGCTCTGGCACTGGGATCAGTGTCCATGGGATGGGGACAGGCCCTGGCATTGGGATCTGTGTCCCCAAATGATGGGGACAGGCCTGGCACTGGGATCTGTGTCCCCAAAGGATGGGGACAGGCCTGGCACTGGGATCTGTGTCCCCAAGGGATGGGGACAGGCTCTGGCACTGGGATCAGTGTCCATGGGATGGGGACAGGCCTGGCACTGGGATCTGTGTCCCCAAGGGATGGGGACAGGCCTGGCATTGGGATCTGTGTCCCCAAGGGATGGGGACAGGCCTGGCAATGGGATCAGTGTCCATGGGATGGGGACAGGCCCTGGCACTGGGATCTGTGTCCCCAAGGGATGGGGACAGGCCCTGGCACTGGGATCTGTGTCCCCAAGGGATGGGGACAGGCTCTGGCACTGGGATCTGTGTCCATGGGATGGGGACAGGCCCTGGCATTGGGATCTGTGTCCCCAAGGGATGGGGACAGGCCTGGCAATGGGATCAGTGTCCATGGGATGGGGACAGGCCCTGGCACTGGGATCTGTGTCCCCAAATGATGGGGACAGGCCTGGCACTGGGATCTGTGTCCCCAAGGGATGGGGACAGGCCCTGGCACTGGGATCTGTGTCCCCAAAGGATGGGGACAGGCCTGGCACTGGGATCTGTGTCCCCAAGGGATGGGGACAGGCCCTGGCACTGGGATCTGTGTCCCCAAGTGATGGGGACAGGCCTGGCACTGGGATCTGTGTCCCCAAGGGATGGGGACAGGCTCTGGCACTGGGATCTGTGTCCCCAAGTGATGGGGACAGGCCCTGGCACTGGGATCTGTGTCCATGGGATGGGGACAGGCCCTGGCACTGGGATCTGTGTCCCCAAGGGATGGGGACAGGCTCTGGCACTGGGATCTGTGTCCCCAAGGGATGGGGACAGGCCTGGCACTGGGATCTGTGTCCCCAAGGGATGGGGACAGGCTCTGGCACTGGGATCTGTGTCCCCAAGGGATGGGGACAGGCCTGGCACTGGGATCTGTGTCCCCAAGGGATGGGGACAGGCTCTGGCACTGGGATCAGTGTCCATGGGATGGGGACAGGCCCTGGCACTGGGACCTGTGTCCATGGGATGGGGACAGGCCCTGGCACTGGGATCTGTGTCCCCAAGGGATGGGGACAGGCCCTGGCACTGGGATCTGTGTCCCCAAGGGATGGGGACAGGCCTGGCACTGAGACCTGTGTCCCCAAGGGATGGGGACAGGCCCTGGCACTGGGATCTGTGTCCATGGGATGGGGACAGGCCCTGGCATTGGGATCTGTGTCCCCAAGGGATGGGGACAGGCCCTGGCACTGGGATCTGTGTCCCCAAGGGATGGGGACAGGCCCTGGCACTGGGATCTGTGTCCATGGGATGGGGACAGGCCCTGGCACTGGGATCAGTGTCCCCAAATGATGGGGACAGGCCCTGGCACTGGGATCAGTGTCCATGGGATGGGGACAGGCCCTGGCACTGGGATCTGTGTCCATGGGATGGGGACAGGCCCTGGCACTGGGATCTGTGTCCCCAAATGATGGGGACAGGCCCTGGCACTGGGATCTGTGTCCCCAAGGGATGGGGACAGGCCCTGGCACTGGGATCTGTGTCCCCAAGGGATGGGGACAGGCCCTGGCACTGGGATCTGTGTCCATGGGATGGGGACAGGCCCTGGCACTGGGATCTGTGTCCCCAAGGGATGGGGACAGGCCTGGCACTGGGATCGGTGTCCCCAAATTATGGGGACAGGCCTGGCACTGGGATCTGTGTCCCCAAGGGATGGGGACAGGCCTGGCACTGGGATCTGTGTCCCCAAAGGATGGGGACAGGCTCTGGCACTGGGATCTGTGTCCCCAAGGGATGGGGACAGGCCTGGCACTGGGATCTGTGTCCCCAAGGGATGGGGACAGGCCCGGCACTGGGATCAGTGTCCATGGGATGGGGACAGGCCCTGGCATTGGGATCTGTGTCCCCAAGGGATGGGGACAGGCCTGGCACTGGGATCTGTGTCCCCAAAGGATGGGGACAGGCCTGGCACTGGGATCTGTGTCCCCAAGGGATGGGGACAGGCCCTGGCACTGGGATCTGTGTCCCCAAGTGATGGGGACAGGCCTGGCACTGGGATCTGTGTCCCCAAGGGATGGGGACAGGCCCTGGCACTGGGATCTGTGTCCCCAAATGATGGGGACAGGCCCTGGCACTGGGATCTGTGTCCATGAGATGGGGACAGGCCCTGGCACTGTGATCTGTGTCCATGGGATGGGGACAGGCCCTGGCACTGGGATCTGTGTCCCCAAATGATGGGGACAGGCCTGGCACTGGGATCTGTGTCCCCAAAGGATGGGGACAGGCCTGGCACTGGGATCTGTGTCCCCAAGGGATGGGGACAGGCCCTGGCACTGGGATCTGTGTCCCCAAGTGATGGGGACAGGCCTGGCACTGGGATCTGTGTCCCCAAGGGATGGGGACAGGCTCTGGCACTGGGATCAGTGTCCATGGGATGGGGACAGGCCCTGGCACTGGGATCTGTGTCCCCAAGGGATGGGGACAGGCCCTGGCACTGGGATCTGTGTCCCCAAGGGATGGGGACAGGCCTGGCACTGGGATCTGTGTCCCCAAATGATGGGGACAGGCCTGGCACTGGGATCTGTGTCCCCAAGGGATGGGGACAGGCCCTGGCACTGGGATCTGTGTCCATGGGATGGGGACAGGCCTGGCAGTGGGATCTGTGTCCATGGGATGGGGACAGGCCCTGGCACTGGGATCTGTGTCCATGGGATGGGGACAGGCCCTGGCACTGGGATCTGTGTCCCCAAGGGATGGGGACAGGCTCTGGCACTGGGATCTGTGTCCCCAAGGGATGGGGACAGGCCTGGCACTGGGATCTGTGTCCCCAAGGGATGGGGACAGGCTCTGGCACTGGGATCTGTGTCCCCAAGGGATGGGGACAGGCCTGGCACTGGGATCTGTGTCCCCAAGGGATGGGGACAGGCTCTGGCACTGGGATCAGTGTCCATGGGATGGGGACAGGCCCTGGCACTGGGACCTGTGTCCATGGGATGGGGACAGGCCCTGGCACTGGGATCTGTGTCCCCAAGGGATGGGGACAGGCCCTGGCACTGGGATCTGTGTCCCCAAGGGATGGGGACAGGCCTGGCACTGAGACCTGTGTCCCCAAGGGATGGGGACAGGCCCTGGCACTGGGATCTGTGTCCATGGGATGGGGACAGGCCCTGGCACTGGGATCAGTGTCCCCAAATGATGGGGACAGGCCCTGGCACTGGGATCTGTGTCCCCAAGGGATGGGGACAGGCCTGGCACTGGGATCTGTGTCCCCAAATGATGGGGACAGGCCTGGCACTGGGATCTGTGTCCCCAAATGATGGGGACAGGCCCTGGCACTGGGATCTGTGTCCCCAAAGGATGGGGACAGGCCTGGCACTGGGATCTGTGTCCCCAAATGATGGGGACAGGCCTGGCACTGGGATCTGTGTCCACGGGGTGGGGACAGGCCTGGCACTGGGATCTGTGTCCCCAAATGATGGGGACAGGCCCTGGCACTGGGATCTGTGTCCCCAAGGGATGGGGACAGGCCTGGCACTGGGATCTGTGTCCCCAAGGGATGGGGACAGGCCTGGCACTGGGATCTGTGTCCATGGGATGGGGACCGGCCCTGGCACTGGGATCTGTGTCCCCAAATGATGGGGACAGGCCCTGGCACTGGGATCTGTGTCCCCAAGTGATGGGGACAGGCCCTGGCACTGGGATCTGTGTCCCCAAGTGATGGGGACAGGCCTGGCACTGGGATCTGTGTCCCCAAGTGATCGGGACAGGCCCCAAAGCCTGGAGGGCTCCTGCAGGATGTGATTTGGGAACACATCCTCATTCCTCCCTTCCACAATTCCACAATGACCGATCCGAGGCTGTTTTCCTCCTTTTTCCCTCAGGATTGTCCCAAAAGCTCCGGAAGCAGATCCAGGGATGTTCAACTCTACCTTTATTTTCCCCTTGGGGCCCCGCAGGGCCCCGGCAGCAGGAGGGGGCAGGAGGGGAGCGGTGCCAGGACGGTGACGAGTCCCCCCTGGCAGGGGGATCCGGAGGGGCGGCAGCAGCGGGGCCGCCCGGCTACTCTCTGTGAAAAAAGCGGGATGAGCCCGGGGTTATCCCACGGGGGGTTTGGGGAAGGACCTGGACTCACACAGCGTTCTCCTTGAAGCGCTGGAGCGCCTGCTCGGCCACGCTGTCCATGAATCTGGGGTCGTCCCAGGGGATGTCCCCGGGCACGGTCAGCTCCAGCGGCTCCGAGTCGAAGAGCTGCACGGTCACCTGCGTGTCGGGCGGCGCCGACGGGTCCTGCGGGTTGGGAGCCTTGGACAGCACCTGGAACGGCGGCGCGGGGCTCGTCATCATACCACAGGGATAATCCTGAGCTGCAGCACGGGACAATCCCAGAACGGCCGTGGGAGAGCCCCAGGCAGGCCCCCCGGCCCTGGCCGCCCTCCCGGAGATTCCCGGCGGAGCACAAAGCGCTCTTTGTGCCTCTGTCCCACTTTCCCGGCCCGCGCTCACCGTGGTGACCTGCAGGAAGCCGTCGGGCCCCAGGGAGTAGTTGGCCAGGCGGGACACCCAGCCGAACTGGCGGTTCAGCTGGTCCAGCAGCCCCGAGGTGTTGAGCATTTCCTCCTGGAACTCCCGGAGCAGGGAGTCGTAGCGGCGCGTGAAGCGCTCGGCCACGCGCACGGCGTCCTCCAGCTGCTCCCGCAGCTCCTGCTGGGACGGATCCTCCTGCCCGCAGTCTGGGCAGGGACGGGGTCAGCACGGCCCCGGGGGGCTCACCCCATGGATCCCGCCCCATGGATCCCGCCCCATGGATCCCATCCATCCCATGGATCCCGCCCCATGGATCCCGCCCCATGGATCCCATCCATCCCATGGATCCCGCCCCATGGATCCCACCCCATGGATCCCATCCATCCCATCCCATGGATCCCGTTCACCCCATGGATCCCATCCCATGGATCCCATCCCATAGATCCCATCCATCCCATCCATCCCATGTATCCCGTTCATCCCATGGATCTCGTCCCATGGATCCCATCCCATGGATCCCATCCATCCCATCCATCCCATCCTATCCCATGGATCCCGTCCCATGGATCCCATTCATCCCATGGATCCCATCCATCCCATCCATCCCATCCATCCCATCCTATCCCATGGATCCCATCCTATGCATCCCATGGATCCCATCCCATCCCATGGATCCCATCCCATGGATCCCGTCTCATGGATCCCATCCCGTCCCATCCCATCCCTCCAGACCCCAAAATGCACCCCTTGCACCCCAAAACACTCCCATGGATGGAGCCCTTGCACCCCAGAACATTCCCCCATCCCAAACCCCCCTCACCCAATGCATGGACCCCGAAACATCCCCGGGATGAACCCCAAAACATCCCAGGGATGGACCCCAAAACATCCCAGGGATGGACCCCAAGCACCTCCAGGGATGCAGCTCTTGCACCCCAAATCCCCAACCCCCTCCCCAGCCTTGCCCCATGCACCCCAAACTCCAAATTGTGACTCCTATGCTTGTCCCCATCCCCATCCCCATTCCCATTCCCATTATTTCCATTCCTGTTCCCATCCTCATTCCTGTTTCCATCCCAATCCCAATCCCATCCTCATTCTTCCCATTCCCATTACCATTATCCCTATTCCCATTGTCATTATTCCCATTCCCATTTCTATCCCCATCTCCATTATTCCCATTCCCCATTTCAATTCCCATTACCATTCCCATTCCTATCCCCATTATTTCTGTTCCCATTCCCATCCTCATTCCTATTCCTATTCCTATTCCTATTCCTGTTCCTATTCCTATTCCCATTCCTATTCCTCTCCCTATTCCCATTCCCATTCCTGTTCTCCAGCCCATTCCCATTCCCCATTACTCCCATCCCATCCTCAACCCCATCCCCATCATTCCCATTATTCCCATGATTCCCATTACTGCCATTACTCCCGTTATTCCCATCATTCCCCTCATTCCCATTATTCCTGTTATTCCCCTCATTCCCATTACTCCTGTTACTCCCGTCTATCCCGCTATTCCCATTATTTCCATCATTCCCATTATTCCCGTCATTCCCATTATTACCGTCATTCCCGTTACTCCCATAATTCCCGTTATTCCTGTTATTCCCATTACTCCTGTTATTCCCGTTATTCCCGTTATTCCCATCATTCCCATTACTCCCGTTATTCCTGTTATTCCTGTCATTCCTGTTATTCCCGTTATTCCCATTCCCATTATTCCCATCATTCCCGTTATTCTCGTTATTCCCATAACTCCCATTATTCTCGTTACTCCCGTTATTCCCGTTATTCCCATCATTCCCATTATTCCCGCCATTCCCATTACTCCCATTATTCCCGTTATTCTCGTTACTCCCGTCATTCCTGTCATTCCCATTACTCCCCTAATTCCTGTCATTCCCATTACTCCTGTTATTCCCGTCATTCCCATTATTCCCGCCACTCCCATTACTCCCGTTATTCCCGTTACTCACATTACTCCCGTTACTCCCATCATTCCCATTACTCCCGTCATTCCCGTTATTCCCGTTATTCCTGCCATTCCCGCCATTCCCGTCATTCCCACTATTCCCGTTACTCCCGTCATTCCCGCTATTCTCGTCATTCCCGTTACTCCCGTCATTCCCGCTATTCCCACTGTTCCCGTCATTCCCGCTATTCTCGCCATTCCCGCTATTCCCGGCTCACCGAGGGCCAGGATCTCCCGGCACTGCTCGCACTCATCCCTCATCCGCAGGCAGCCGGCCGAGTTCCGCCGGATCTCCCGGCACACCATCCGGTCATCGCTGAAATTCCGGGATTCTGCGGGAATTCCGGGCCGGCCTCAGCTCCCCAAGTCCCCCCCAGCCCCCCCCAGGTGCCATGAAAAAACGTTTTCCTTGGAATTTGGGCCCCTCCCGTCCCCCAGGGCTGCGTCGGCAGACGGTGACGGCACCGGCTGCAGCACTCCCAAAAAAAACATGGACAGCAATCCCAAAAACAAACAAACACTAAAGAAACACCGGCAGCAATCCCAAAAAACCACAGACACCCTAGAAACATCGGCAGCAATCCCAAAAATCAACAAGCACCAAAGAAACGTTGGCAGCAATCCCCAAAAAAACCACAAACACCCCAAAAACACCGGCAGCAATCCCAAAAAAACCCAAACATGGCAAAAACATCAACACCAATCCCTGAATAAAATCAAACACCAAAAAAACATCGGCAGCAATCCCTGAAAAAAAAACAAACACCAAAAAAACATCGGCAGCAGTCCCAAAAAAAACATCGAACAAACATTGGCAGAAATCCCCAAAAAAGGAACATTGGAAAAACATCGGCAGCAATCCCCCCAAAAGAAACAAACACCAAAAATCCGTCAGCAGCAATCCCAAACAAACCCAAACACCTGCAATAATCCCAAAAAACCAAACACCCTGCAACACTCTCTGAAAACGCAAACAGCCACAACATTCCTAAGAGAAAAGCCTGCAATATTCCCAAAAAACCCCAAACACTTCAACATTCCCAAAAAATTCACCAGCAGCATTCCCAGAAAAATTAAACACCTGCAACATTCCCCCCAAAAACATCAGCAGTGATCCCACAGAAACCAAACACCTGCAACATTCCCCAAAAAAACCACCAGCAGCATTCCCAGAAAAACCCAACACCGGCAACATTCCCAAAAGAAAAGCCTGCAATATTCCCAAAATGCAGCGTTCCCCCAAAACCACCTGTGCCATTCCCAGAAAAACCAAACACCCATTCCCAAAAAAAAAAAAAAACCTCAGCAGCATTCCCACAAAAACTGAACACTGGCAACATTCCCAAAAGAAAAGCCTGCAATATTCCCAAAAAACCCAAACACTTCAACATTCCCTAGAAAAACCACCTGCAGCATTCCCAGAAAAATCAAACACCTGCAACATTCCCAAAAAATCCACCAGCAGCATTCCCAGAAAAACCAAATACTGGCAACATTCCCCCAAAAAAAAACCATCAGCAGCATTCCCAGAAAAACCCAAACACCTGCAACATTCCCAAAAGAAAAGCCTGCAATATTCCCCAAAAACCTGAACACTTCAACATTCCCCAATAAACCACCTGTGCCATTCCCAGAAAAACCTAATTCCTGCAACATTCCCAAAAGAAAAGCCTGCAATATTCCCAAAAAACCCGAGCGCTTCAACATTCCCCAAAAAAACCACCTGCGGCATTCCCAGAAAAACCAAACACCGGCAGCATTCCCAAAAAACCCCATTCTCATGATGGCAGCCAGGATTGCAGCGGGACAAATCCCAAAATCCCAAGCCCAGTGGAGTTTGTGATTCCCATGTTTCCACGGGAATTCCCACACCAGGATCGCACTCATCCTCTGAAGCTCCAAGATTTTCCGGGCATCTCATCCCAAAAACCCCACCAAAACCCCGCTTCCCTCCCCGTTACCTCCGAAGGGAAGCTCCCAGCTGCCGTGGGCGCCCTCCAGCATGCGCTGGGTCATGTGGAAGAGCGGCTGGAAGAGCTGCTGGAAGCCGCCGTGCGGGCTCTGGAAAAGCGGGAAGAGGCTCCCGGAAAAGCGGCGGGAGCGGCGCGGGAGGCGCAGCCGCTGCACCGGCGGCCGCAGCGCCTCGCGGAACCCGCCGAAGGGCGCCTGGAAAAAGGGGTGCAGGCGGCCCTGGAGCAGCGCGCTGTCCCGGTAGATGCCGTCGACGCCGTCCTCCAGCATCCCGAAGCGCTCCTCCAGGTCCTCCAGCTGCCGCTCCTGGCGCTCGTCGCGCTCCAGCAGCGAGTCCAGGCGCTCGCCGTCCACCCAGATGGAGACGGGAGACGAGTGGTTCAGGAATTCCTCCAGCTGCAGGGAGCGGGGTCAGAAATGGGATCCGGCCGTTCCCGGCATCCCGGAGTGATGTGGGATGGCTCAGCTGCCAAACCCTTGGGAATGGGATCAGAAACGGGATCTGGCTGTTCCCGGTATCCCGGAGTGATGCGGGATTGATCAGCTGCCAAACCCTTGGGAACGGGATCGGAAACGGGATCTGGCTGTTCCCAATATCCCAGAGTGATGTGGGATTGATGAGCTGCCAAACTCTCAGGAATGGGATCGGAAATGGGATCCCGGTATCCCAGAGTGATGTGGGATCCCTCAGCTGCCAAACCCTTGAGAATGGGATTGGAAATGGGATCCCAGTATCCCGGAGTGATGTGGGATCCCTCAGCTGCCAAATCCTTGGGAATGGGATTGGAAATGGGATCCCAGTATCCCGGAGTGATGTGGGATGGCTCAGCTGCCAAATCTCTGGGAATGGGATCAGAAATAGGATCTGGTTGTTCCCAGCATCCCAGAGTGATCTGGGATTGATCAGCTGCCAAACCCTTGGGAATGGGATGGGAAACGAGATCCAGCCATTCCCTACATCCTGGAGAGGTGTGGGATGGCTCAGCTGCCAAAACCTTGGGAATGGGATCGGAAACGGGATCTGGTCGTTCCCAGTATCCCGGAGTGATGTGGGATCCCTCAGCTGCCAAACCCTTGGGAATGGGATTGGAAATGGGATCCCAGTATCCCGGAGTGATGTGGGATAGCTCAGCTGCCAAATCTCTGGGAATGGGATCAGAAATAGGATCTGGTTGTTCCCAGCATCCTGGAGTGGTGTGGGATCGCTCAGCTGCCAAACCCTTGGAAATGGGATGAGAAACGGGATCTGGCTGTTCCCAATATCCCAGAGTGATGTGGGATTGATCAGCTGCTAAACCCTTGGGAATGAGATGGGAAACGGGATCCAGCCATTCCCTACATCCTGGAGAAATGTGGGATCCCTCAGCTGCTAAACCCTTGGGAACGGGATCGGAAACGGGATCTGGCTGTTCCCAATATCCCAGAGTGATGTGGGATTGATGAGCTGCCAAACTCTCGGGAATGGGATCGGAAATGGAATCCCAGTATCCTGGAGTGATGTGGGATCCCTCAGCTGCCAAACCCTTGGGAATGGGATCGGAAATGGAATCCCAGTATCCCAGAGTGATGTGGGATGGCTCAGCTGCCAAATCTCTGGGAATGGGATCAGAAACAGGGTCTGGTCGTTCCCGGCATCCCGGAGTGGTGTAGGATTGATCAGCTGCCAAACCCTTGGAAATGGGATGGGAAACGGGATCTGGCTGTTCCCAATATCCCAGAGTGATGTGGGATTGATCAGCTGCTAAACCCTTGGGAATGAGATGGGAAACGGAATCCAGCCATTCCTACATCCTGGAGAAATGTGGGATCCTCAGCTGCTAAACCCTTGGGAACGGGATTCGAAACGGGATCTGGCTGTTCCCAATATCCCAGAGTGATGTGGGATTGATGAGCTGCCAAATCCTCTGGGAATGGGATCGAAATGGAATCCCCAGTATCCCGGAGTGATGTGGGATCCCTCAGCTGCCAAACCCTTGGGAATGGGATCGGAAATGGAATCCCAGTATCCCAGAGTGATGTGGGATGGCTCAGCTGCCAAATCTCTGGGAATGGGATCAGAAACAGGGTCTGGTCGTTCCGGCATCCCGGAGTGGTGTGGGATTGATCAGCTGCCAAACCCTTGGGAATGGGATGGGAAATGGAATCCAGACATTCCCTACATCCTGGAATGGTGTGGGATCACTCAGCTGCCAAATCTCTGGGAATGGGATCGGAAATGGAATCCCAGTATCCCTGAGTGGGATCACTCAGCTTCCAAGCCCTTGGGAATGGGATTGGGATCTGGTCGTTCCCAATATCCCAGAGTGGTGTGGGATCCCTCAGCTGCCAAATCTCTGGGAATGGGATTAAAATCTCCTCTTTCCTGGGGATCCCTCACCTGGAGACACTCTGGGAATGGGATCAGGGAAAAATCCCCAGTGTCCCTGGGCCCTTCCCCCTCTGGCTAATGGGGACAGGAGCAGGAAAATCCCCAATCCCCCACAGTCTCCCATTTTTTCACAGGTTTTTCCTGGGTTTTTCCCACTGTTTCCCCTTTATTTCCCCATCACTTCCTTGTTATTTCCCCACTATTTCCACAGTCTCCCTGTATTTCCCCAGTCATTCCCATTATTTCCCCGCTGTTCTCCCATTATTTCCCTACTGTTTCCCCATTATTTCCTTTATTTCTGTTATTTCCCCATTATTTCCCCATTTTTTCCCTATTATTTCCCTGCTGTTTCCCATTATCTCGCTGTCATTTCCCTGTTATTTCTCCACTGTTGTCCTGTTATCTCCCCATTATTTTCCCATTATTGCCCCATTATTTCTGTTACTTCCCCATTATTTCCCTGCTATTTCCCCATTGTTTCTCCATTATTTCCTCCTGTTCTCCTGCTATTTCCCCTTTTTTTCCCCACTGTTCCCCCATTATTTCCCCTCTATTTCCCCACTGTTCTCCCCTTATCTCCCTGCTTCCCCTTCATTTCCCCATTATTTCCCCTGCTATTTCCCTGCTATTTCCCCGTTACTTCCCCACTGCTCTCCTGCTAGTTCCCTATTATTTCCCCACTATTTCTATTATTTTCTCATTATTTCCCCGTTACTTCCTCGTTATTTCCCCATATCCCCACTATTTCCCCACTATTTCCCCTTTATTTCCTCATTATTTCCCCATTACTTCCCTGCTATTTCCCCATATCCCCACTATTTCCCCACTGTTTCCCCATTATTTCCCTGCTATTTCCCCACTATTTCCCCTTTATTTCCCATTATTTCCCCCACTATTCACCCTTTATTTCCTCATTATTTCCCCGTTACTTCCTCATTATTTCCCCGTTACTTCCCGCTATTTCCCCATAACCCCACTATTTCCCCGTTATTTCCCCACTATTTTCCCACTATTTCCCCACTATTTCCCCGCTATTTCCTCATTATTTCCCCTTTATTTCCCCATTACTCCCCTGCTATTACCCCATATCCCCACTATTTCCCCACTGTTTCCCCATTATTTCCTCCACTATTCCCCCTTTATTTCTTCATTATTTCCTCATTATTTCCCCGTTACTTCCCTGCTATTTCCCCATATCCCCACTATTTCCCCACTGTTTCCCCATTATTTCCCTGCTATTTCCCCAGTATTTCCCTTTATTTCCCACTGTTTCCCCATTATTTCCCCCACTATTCCCCCTTTATTTCCTAATTATTTCCCCATTACTTCCTCGCTATTTCCCCATATCCCCACTATTTCCTCATTTCCTCATTATCTCCCCACTATTTTCCCGCTATTTCCCCACTATTTCCCCTTTATTTCCTCATTATTTCCCCGTTATTTCCCCATTACTTCCCTGCTATTTCCTCATATCCCCACTATTTCCCCACTGTTTCCCCATTATTTCCCCATTATTTCCCCACTATTTCCCCGCTATTTCCCCACTATTTTCCTGCTGTTTCCCCACTGTTTCCCCTTTATTTTTCCACTGTTTCCCCATTATTTCCCCACTATTTCCCCACTGTTTCCCCGCTATTTCCCCGCTGTTTCCCCACTATTTCCCCGCTGTTTCCCTGCTGTTTCCCCGCTATTTCCCCGCTGTTTCCCCGCTGTTTCCCCATTTATTTCCCCGCTGTTCCCCCTCACCTGCCGGCCCACCAGGGCGGCCCCGCTGCGGCAGGTGCGGGAGTAGAAGCGCAGGCAGCGCTGCCGCAGGCAGGGCTTGCAGCGCTCCCACAGCTCCAGCACCGAGGCGTTGCAGCGCTCGCCGCGCTCCGACAGCTCCTGCTCCCTCTGCCGCGCCAGCCGCACCGCGTCCTGCCGGGAACGCCGCCCGTCAGCCCCGGGACACAGCGACTCCCGGTACGGCATTCCCAATTCCCGGTACGGCATTCCCAGAGTCCCGGGACACAGTGAATACCAGTACAGCATTCCCAATTCCCGGTACAGCATTCCCAAAGTCCCGGGACACAGCGAATCCTGGTACAGCATTCCGAAAGTCCCGGGACACAGCGATTCCCGGTACAGCATTTCCAGGGAGTGACCGAGTCCCGACTTGGCATTCCCAATCCCCAGCACAGCATTCCCAAACTCCTGGGACACAGCAATTCCCGGTACAGCATTCCCAATTCCCGGTACAGCATTCCCAAAGTCCCGGGACACAGCGATTCCAGGTACAGCATTCCCAGGGAGCGGCCGAGTCCCAGCTCGGCATTCCCAAAATTCTGCGACACAGCGATTCCCAGCACGGCATTCCCAGGGAGCAGCCGAGTCCTGGCTCAGCATTCCCAAAGTCTCGGTAGACAGTGATTCCTGGTACAGCATTCCCAGAGTCCCGGGAGTGACTGAGTCCCGATCCAGCATTCCCAGAATCCTGGGACACAGCAACTCCCAACCCGGCATTCCCAGAATCCTGGCAGCCGCTGATTCCCAGCACGGCATTCCCAGAGTCCCAGGACACAGCACTCCCAGCACGGCATCCCCAGAATCCCGGGACACAGCAATTCCCAGCACAGCATTCCCGGAGTCCCGGCTCGGCATTCCCGACCCCAAGCACGGCATTCCCCCATTCCCGCGACACCCCTGACACGGCATTCCCAATTCCCGGGATAACAACCCCTGTGCCCAGGACATCCGACCCCTGACACAGCATTCCCAAACTCCTGGGACACCCCGACCTCTGACACAGCATTCCCAGACTCCCGGGACACCTGATCCCTGACACAGCATTCCCAGACTCCCGGGACACCTGATCCCTGACACAGCATTCCCAGACTCCTGGGACACCCCGATCCGTGACACAGCATCTCCCGTTCCCGGGATGGCATTCACTGTTCCCAGGACACCCGATCCCTGACACAGCATTCCCAGCTCCCAGGATAACAACCACTGTTCCCAGGACACTCTGAACCCTGACACAGCATTCCCAGACTCCCGGGACACGCTGTTCCCAGGATCCAGGACTTATCATTCCCAGGATGGCACTCCTCATTCCCAGCCCATTCCAATTCCATTCCCAGGACAGCATTCCCTGTTCCCAGTCCATCCCATTCCCAATCCCATTCCCAGGATGACATTCCCCATTCCCATCCCCGATCCCACTATCACCCCCGCTTCCAGTCCATCCCAATCCCATTTCCAGTCCATTCCCCACTTCCCATTCCCCATTCCCATTATTCCCATTATTCCCATTATTCCCACCTCCTTGCCATGCCACGTGTCCTGCAGAGCCACCAGCAGCTCCCATTCCCAATCCCATATCCCACATCCCATATCCCATTATTCCCCTTATTCCCATCATCCCCGTTTTCCCCATTATTCCCATTATCCCCATTATTCCTGCAGAGCCATCAGCAGCTCCCATATCCCACATCCCACATCCCATATCCCAATTCCCATATCCCACATCCTACATCCCATATCCCACATCCCATATCTCATATCCCGTATCCCACACCCCATATCCCATATCCCATTATTCTCACATCCCATATCCCATTATTCCCATATCCCATATCCCATTATTCCCATATCCCATATCCCATATCCCATATCGCACATCCCATATCCCATATCCCATATCCCATATCCCATATCCCACATCCCATATCCCATTATTCCACATTCCATATCCCATATCCCATATCCCATATCCATTTATTCCCATATCCCATATCCCATATCCCACACCCCACATCCCATATCCCATTATTCCCATATCCCATATCCCATTATTCCCATTATTCCTATTATTCCCGTTATTCCCATTATTCCGTTCCCACCTCCCAGTGTCCGCGCTGTCTTGCAGCGCCTCCAGCAGCTCCCATTCCCCACATCCCATATCCCATTATTCCCATATCCCATATCTCATATCCCATTATTCCCATATCCCATATCCCATATCCCATATCCCATTATTCCCATTATTCCTATTATTCCCGTCATTCCCACCTCCCGGTGTCCCCGCGCGTCTTGCGGCGCCGCCAGCAGCTCCCATTCCCCATATCCCATATCCCATTATTCCCATATCCCATATCCCATTATTTCCATATCCCATATCCCATATCCCATTATTCCCATTATTCCCGTTATTCCCATTATTCCTATTATTCCCATTCCCACCTCTCGGTGTCCCCAGCGTCCTGCAGCGCCTCCAGCAGCTCCCATTCCCCATATTCCATATCCCATTATTCCCATATCCCATATCCCATTATTCCCATATCCCATATCCCATATCCCATATCCCGTTATTCCCGTTATTCCCGTTATTCCCGTTCCCACCTCCCGGTGTCCCCGCGCGTCCTGCAGCGCCTCCAGCAGCTCCCATTCCCCATATCCCATATCCCATTATTCCCATTCCCCATATCCCATATCCCGTTATTCCCGTTATTCCCATTATTCCCATTCCCACCTCCTGGTGTCCCTGCGCGTCCTGCAGCGCCGCTAGCAGCTCCCATTCCCCACATCCCATATCCCATTATTCCCATATCCCATATCCCATATCCCATATCCCGTTATTCCCACATCCCATATCCCATATCCCATATCCCATATCCCGTTATTCCCATATCCCATATCCCGTTATTCCCACATCCCATATCCCATATCCCATATCCCATATCCCATATCCCGTTATTCCCACATCCCATATCCCATATCCCATATCCCATATCCCATATCCCGTTATTCCCATATCCCATATCCCGTTCCCACCTCCTGGTGTCCCCGCATGTCCTGCAGCACCTCCAGCAGCTCCCATTCCCCATATCCCATTATTCCCATTATTCCCATTATTCCCATTATTCCCGTTATTCCCATATCCCGTTCCCACCTCCCGGTGTCCCCGCGCGTCCTGCAGCGCCTCCAGCAGCTCGCGCCGCTCGCGCCCGCTCTGCTCCATCAGGGATTTCATCCTGCCCACGCCCCGCAGCGCCCGCGCCAGCTCGCGTCGATCCGGCGGCTGCCGCCTCCGACAGCTCTCGCAGCGGAAACGGGAGGGATCGGGGAAACGGGGGAACATTGGGGGAAATTGGGGGAAAAGATGGGGAGGATTGGGGAAATTGGCGGAAAAGATGGGGAGGATTGGGGGAAATTCAGGAAATCAGGGAAATTTGAGGAAATTGGGGGGAAAGATGGGGAGAATTGGGGGAAATTGGGGGAAAAGATGGGGAGGATTGGGGAAAATTCAGGAAAATTGGGGGAAATTTGAGGGAATGATGGGGGAAAGATGGGGAGGATTGGGGGAAATTGGGGGAAGATTGGGGGAAAATTCAGAGAAATCAGGGGAAATTTGAGGGAAAGATGGGGAGGATTCGGAGGAAATTGGGGGAAATTGGGAGAAATTGGGGAGAAAATGGGGAAATAGGGGAAAAGATTGGGGGAGGATTGGGGGAAATTGGGGAAAATTCAGGGAAATCAGGGGAAATTTGAGGAAAGATGGGGAAAGATGGGAAGGATTGGGAGGAAATTGGGGGAAAGATGGGGAGAATTGGGGGAAATTGGGGGAAGATTGGGGAGAAATTAGGGGAAATGTGAGGGAAATTTGAGGAAAGATGGGGAAAGATGGGAAGGATTGGGGGAAATTGGGGGAAGATGTGGAGAATTGGGGGAAGATTGGGGGAAATTCAGGGAAATTGGGGGAAAGATGGGGAGGATTGGGGGGAAATTGGGGGGAAGATTGGGGGAAATTCAGGAAATTGGGGAAATTTGAGGGAAAGATGGGGAAAGATGGGAAGGATTGGGGGAAATTGGGGGAGATGGGGAGAATTGGGGAAATTGGGGGGAAGATTGGGGGAAGATTGGGTGGAAATTAGGGGAAATGTGAGGGGAAATTGGGGGAAAATTGAGGGAAATTGGGAGAAATATGGGGAAAATTTGAGGGAAAGATGGGGAAAATTAGGGGGAATTGGGGGAAATTGGGGAGAACATGGGAGAAAATTGGCAAATACCCTTCAGGGATAACTGCGTGTGTCCCCACCCCACTAATTAATTACCCTGTTATCCCGTTAACTATCGCATTAATTATCACATTAATTACCCTGTTATCCCGTTAATTATCGTATTAATTATCACATTAATTACCCTGTTATCCCGTTAACTATCGCATTAATTATCGCATTAATTACCCTGTTATCCCGTTAATTATCGCATTAATTATCGCATTAATTACCCTGTTATCCCGTTAACTATCGCATTAATTATCACATTAATTACCCTGTTATCCCGTTAATTATCGCATTAATTATCACATTAATTACCCTGTTATCCCGTTAATTATAGCATTAATTATCGCATTAATTACCCTGTTATCCCGTTAACTATCGCATTAATTATCACATTAATTATCCCGTTATCCCATCCCGGGGATGATTCCGTGCCTCCCTCCCCCACGGGAACAGCCCCTCCCAAAATGAAAACCTACCCCTCCCCCTGCATCCCATCACCCCCAAAAACTTCCCAAACCCCCCAAAATGAGACCCCCGTTGCCGCCCCTCCCCAACCCCCCAAAATTGAGAGCCCCGTGGCCGCCCCTCCCCAACCCCCCAAAATTGAGAGCCCCGCCCCACCTTTGAGCTGCGAGGGCGGCACCAGCCCTGGGCCCCGCCCCAGGCCAGCAGCACCCCGAGCAGGGACAGCGACAGCGACAGCGACAGCGACAGCGCCATGGTCCTGCGGGGACAGAGATGGGGACAGGGGAGTCAGGGACAGGGACAGGGATAAGGGATAAGGGATAAGGGATAAGGGACAGGGACAGGGATTGGGGACAGGGACAGGGACAGACAGCGACAGCGCCATGGTCCTGCGGGGACAGAGATGGGGACAGGGAGTCAGGGACAGGGACGGGGATTGGGGACAGGGACAGGGGACAGGGACAGCGACAGCGCCATGGTCCTGCGGGGACAGGGGGACAGGGGAGTCAGGGACAGGGACGGGGATTGGGGACAGGGGAGTCAGGGACAGAGATGGGGACAGGGGAGTCAGGGACAGGGATAAGGGATAAGGGACAGGGGACAGGGACAGGGATTGGGAACATGGACAGGGACAGGGATTGGGGACAGGGACAGCGACAGCGACAGTGACAGGGACAGCGCCATGGTCCTGCGGGGACAGAGATGGGGACAGGGGAGTCAGGGACAGGGATAAGGGATAAGGGACAGGGATAAGGGACAGGGACAGGGATTGGGGACAGGGACAGGGACAGGGACAGCGACAGCGCCATGGTCCTGCAGGGGACAGAGATGGGGACAGGGAGTCAGGGACAGTGACAGCGACAGCGCCATGGTCCTGCGGGGACAGAGATGGGGACAGGGAGTCAGGGACAGTGACAGCGACAGCGCCATGGTCCTGCGGGGACAGGGGGACAGGGGAGTCAGGGACAGGGATAAGGGATAAGGGATAAGGGATAAGGGACAGGGACAGGGACAGGGGACAGGGACAAGGACAGGGACAGGAATAACGGACAGGGGACGGGGACAGGGACAGGGACAGGGACAGGGGACAGGAACAGGGATTGGGGACAGGGGACAGGGACAGGAACAGGGACAGGGACAGGGACGGGGATAAGGGATAAGGGACAGGGATAAGGGACAGGGACAGGGATTGGGGACAGGGAGTGGGAACAGGGACAGGGATAAGGGATAAGGGACAGGGGACAGGGATTGGGGACGGGGACAGGGAGGGGGACAGGGGGACAGGAGAGTCAGTGACAGGGACAGGGACAGGGAACAGGGACAGGGACAGGGACAGGGACAGGGACAGTGACAGAGCCAAGGTCCCTGCGGGGGGCACAGGGGGTCACGGGGTCTCATTTTGGGGGTTTGGGGGGTCACGGGTTTGGATTTTGGGGACTGACAGTGACAGCGACAGCGCCACTGGTCCCCTGCGGGGGGACACGGGGGGACACGGGGGACACACGGGGGGACACACGGGGGGTCAGCGCCGGCCCCGCCCCTCCCCCACCCGAGCACGGGACTCTGAGTCATCCCCTCCCCCACCCAAAAAAATAAAACAAAACAAAAAAAAATCCCCGCGGGATTTCGGGAAAGGGCACGGCCCGAGCCAGCGCGGGGGGAGGGGCGCGGGGGGGATTTTGGGGGTCCCTGAGCACTGGGGGTGTCTGGGGGGTCTCTGGAGGGGTTTGGGGGTCTCGGGGTTCCAGGGGGGATCTGGGAGGGTTTTGGGGGTCCCAGGGCACTGGGGGGTTTGGGGGCACTGGGGAATTTTAGGGGTCCCAGGGCACTGGGAGGGTTTTGGGGGGCACTGGAGAAGTTTTGAGGGGTCCCTGGGCACTGGGGGTGTCTGGGGGGTCTCTGGAGGGGTTTGGGGGGTTTGGGGGGTCTCGGGGTTCCGGGGGGATTTGGGGGATTTTTGGGGGTCCCAGGGCAATGGGAGGGTTTAGGGGGCACTGGAGAATTTTGGGAGTCCCAGGGCAATGGGAGGGTTTAGGGGGGCACTGGGGAATTTTGGGGGTCCCAGGGCACTGGGGGGGTTTGGGGGGGCACTGGAGAATTTTGGGAGTCCCAGGGCACTGGGAGGGTTTTGGGGGCACGGGGGGATTTTTGGGGTCCCTGAGCACTGGGGTGTCTGGGGGTCTCTGGGGAGGTCTGGAGGGGTTTGGGGGTCTCAGGGTCCCAGGGGGAATCTGGGAGGGTTTTGGGGTCCCTGGGCAATGGGGGTGTCTGGGGGGTCTCTGGAGGGGTTTGGGGGACACTGGGGGGGTTTTGGGGGTCCCTGGGCAGTGGGGGGTCAGGCTGTGCCCTCCCCCCGGTGACCGCGGCTGGAATTCCCGGGGGGGAGGGGAGATGGACAGACGGACACGGAACGGGGGGGCGGGACCCCCAGAATTCGGGACATCCCCTAAAATTCGGGACCCCCAGAATTCGGGACCCCCCAGAATTCGGGACCCCCGGGATCCAGCCCTCCCCCCCAAAAGTAACCCCCCTCCCCCCCCCGTGGGAGCCCCGCCCTCTCCGGGATTGTGCAATTCCAAATTCCCCCCCACCCCACCCCCCCTTCCCAAAATTCTTGTGCAATGCGGGCCCAGCGCGGGGGCCGGACCCAACCCCACCCACCCCGCCCCCGGGGGTGACACTGCAGCCGGTGACAGCCCAAAAACCCATCCCGAACCCCCAAAAACCCATCCCGAACCCCAAAACCCATCCCAAATCCCAAAACCCATCCCAAATCCCAAAAACCACATCCTAAACCCCAAAAATCATCCCAAATCCCAAAAACCCATCTTAAATCCCAAAATCTCCATCCCAAACCCCAAAACCCATCTTAAATCCCAAAATCTCCATCCCAAACCCCAAAAACCATCCCAAACCCCAAAAACCCATCCCGAACCCCAAAAACCCATCCTAAATCCCAAAAACCCATCCCGAATCCCAAAAACCCATCCCAAATCCCAAAA